>ML796491.1:116307-133595 GCA_009831015.1 Picea engelmannii | reverse complement strand
TATTGCTTCTACCTAGTAGGTTTGACCAATGTTCTTCTCATTCATCATTGACCTGGCCATTTTCTGCACTGTTCTGTTTTGCCTCTCAACTACTCCATTTTGTTGTGGAGTTCTTGGGATTGTGTATTCTCTCTTGATCCCATGCCTATCACAGAATTCCTTGAAATCACTTGACATAAACTCTCCTCCTCGGTATGATCTTATTTCCTTTAACCTCTTTCCTGTTTGAGTCTCAGTTAAAGCCTTAAATATTTTAAACTTCTCAAATGCTTCATCTTTTTCCTTGAGAAAGGCAACCCAAGTAAGTTTGGAGTAATCATCAATAATCAACATGAAGTAGTTTTCTTTCCCTGTGCCTTCCTGTCTTGATGGTCCACATAAATCCATATGAACTAGTTGGAGTGGTTTCTCTATTGAAGTAAAGCTCTTGGACTTAAATTGTGTTCTGGTTAGCTTTCCTACTTGGCAGGGTTTACACATTGAATCTTGGGGCTTTGATATTCTCAGAAGATCTTTTACTGCCTCGAGATTTTTGAGTTTGATTAAGTGGTCAAAGTTTAGATGTCCAAGTCTCCTATGCCATAACCATATTTCATCATGTTTGCTTAGATGACACTCTTTTCTATTTTCTTTTAGCACATATACATTATTTTTTGTCCTTATGACTTTGGCCACCACTTGTCCTGAGTTTACAGACTTTATTTTGCAGTCCTTGGACATGAACACCACTTCACATCCTTTGTCACACATTTGACTTACACTGAGCAGATTATGTTTCATCCCATATACAAGTAGAACATCTTGGGCTTTTCCTTTTCCATTACTTAAACTCACCATCCCTTTACCCTTTATTCTACCTAGAGCATCATTTCCAAAGGTTACGTTTTCTGATTTGCTTTCACTTAGAGATAGAAAATTACCTTTGTCTCCCATCATATGTTTGGAGAATCCACTATCTATATACCAAGGGTTCGTTTTTCTTTGAGCTGACAACACTAATCCACACTTGTCACTTTCTTTCTTCTTCCAAACCTTGACATTTTCAGTAGGGGAATTCAAATATGGTTCATAGTTCCTTAATCGATAGTCAACAGATTTATGTCCATAGTTATGAAAGATGTAGCATTCAATCTCATTGCTCAATAGGTCAAAATTATTATTGCAGCGTTGTCTACTCATTGACTGTTGATTATTTCTTGACCTCCTTAGTTGCATGTCTCTAGACTTAATTTGGCAATTTGCAATCTGTGAAGGTTTGTTACTTGGCTGTATCATTCTTTGTTGTGGCAAGTATTTATTCCTTTGAAATCTTAATTTCTCATGTTTAAGTCTTAAGGAACAATTTACAGCTTTGTGACCAAAGTTAGAACAGTAGAAACAATAGCCATAGAAAAATTCTTTGTACATGAAAAATGGTTGTCTTATTTGAGCAAATCGATTTCTTCCATGCTGATGACATCTTTCAGCAGAGAGTGCATTATTTATTTGTTCTATAGATTCAGTCCTGGTACCTTTTTCTTTACTCGTCCTGGGCGGCTGATTGTCTTCCTTTGTTTCTGCAGGTTTGTTTTTGTCATTGGTTGTAGATTTGACAAACTTGATGGGTTCTTCGTTTCTTGGATTACCACTACTTGATCCCTGTTCATAACCCAGACTAGTTTTCAGCTTTGGATTCCTTTGCTGATTTAGAATGGTGGCTAATCCTTCTAAGGCTTTGATACTTGACAGATTCTGATTATACAAGGCTTGAAACTTCTCCATCTCTTTCCTAGTTTTCACTACTTCTTGTTCTAAGGCTTCACATCTTGCCTTCTTTTCTAATAACTGTCATTTTAGAATGTCTTTGATTTTCTTTGCCTCTTCTAATTCCACTTTTATTAGGACAAAGTATTCATCAGGTTCTTTACTGTCTTTCTTGAACTGTATCAACAATTGTCCTTGCTTTCTGTTCTTAATTCTTAGTCTGTCAATCTCTTAAAGTGCACTAATCAGTTCTCCTTCCATGTCAACCACAACTTCTTCTTCATTAACATCACTTCTTGTGCTTTTATTATCATAATCCTCTTTGGCCATAAGTATGAAGTCATTTAGTTTATCTTCAATAGAGGAGTCATTGTGTTCATCATCTGAAGGATCATCATCATTGTTTACGTAAAGACTTTTCTTCTTAAAGTTATTCTCTTTAAAGAAATTTTTGTGTTTGTGCTTCTCCTCATCATCACATGTTTGATCCTTTATTTTGTGGGGACATTATTTTTCAAAATGACCTATCCTACCATAGTTGAAACATTTGAACGACATTTTACTTTTGCATTTGCCTGATCCCTTCTTCAGTCTCTTCACAAATTTTTCTTCAATTTCATCGGGCTCATAATCCTCATTCTTGTCTGCTTTAAATGGTGCTTCTCTGGAGGTGGGTTTATCTTTAACTATTCTCATTTCATATGCAGTCAATGTTCCTAGAAGTTGATCAAAATCCAAGGTTTTTAGATCATTAAGTTCTTCTATAGTAGAGACCTTCGGGTTGAACCTATCTGGGAGAGATCTCAAGATTTTCTGAACTAAATAAGGTTCCTCAATTTTTTCACCAAGTGCTTTCATTGCATTTACCATTTATTCTACTCTCAGAAAGTATTTTCCAATAGTTTCATCTTCCTTCATCTTCAGCTGTTCAAACTGTATTCTGTAGGTTTGAAGCTTGGCGTCCTCTACCTTCTCATTACCTTCATAACTGCTAATGAGCTTGTCCCACATTTCTTTGGTAGTTCCTAGGTGCATAACTTTTATGAATTCTGCTTCTGCAAGCCCACTCAAGATAACATTCATAGCCTTAGCATTCAAGATAAATTCTATCTTGTCATCCTTATTAGCTAGTACAACTAGCTTTACATAACCGGTATCTACCACATCCCAGACATCTGCACCTAAAGAAATTATGTAGGTTCTCATTCTAACTTTCCAGAAGGCAAAGTTTGTTCCATTGAACAGAGGGGCCTTATTGGTTGAATTTCCTTCATGGCTTGACATGTTTAAGCTCTAGGATCTACCCTTAGATAAAAGGGGCTGGCTCTGATACCAATTGTTGGACAACTGAGAGGGGTGGGATGAATCAGTTGTTACTATGCTTATTTTAAACTCTTTACACAACATTTAACGATGGTCACAATAATGCAGGGAAGTAAGAAATAGAACATTCATCATCAGTCACACATATGAGATACATAGAGACAAATATTTCCTAAGGAAACCCATACAGGGTAAAAACCTCTTCTGCTTTATATGATAAGTAATCTTTACATTCTTTACATTATCATACATATGAGCACCAACTCATAATGAGGCTACAACCTCTATTTTGCAAGATGCTAATTGCTGAGAGCACCAACTCTCTGGATTCTCTAGCACCAACTAGAAGGAAGCACCAACTCCCTGGTTTTTTTCTAGCACCAACTAGAAGGGAGCACCAACTCCCTAGTTTCTCTAGCAACAACTAGAAGGAAGCTACAACTCCATGTGTTCAAGCACCCACTTGAACCTCTGAGGACAACAGTCCTCCCTAGAACCTCTCTACCACCCTGAAATATAAATATTTGCTATTAAGACTTATTACAACGATACAAATTTCTTCAATGGATTACCAGTCTCATCACTGTTCTGCTACACTGCGCTGCTCTGTCTGCATCAGTATCTTCTGCACTCTCCTTGCTCTTTCTGTTATTTTTTCCTTTTATGCTCTCTGCGCCATGTCCCTTCAATGCACCATTCCCCTTCTGTGCATTTCTATTGTTGTCCTCTGCCTCCTTCTTCACACCTCAATCACCCACAACAACAACCACATTGATCTCTTCTTTTTTTATCCATTCTTGTCCCCTCTGCGCTCCTTGTCCATCCAATATCTACCCCACTCCTCATGTCGAGTACTCTACCTGATCATCATTGCAACTCTTCATCTTCTCTGGCGGTTCAACCTACATGTCCATCATCACTGGGTGTTATGCTGAGATTTCTCATCCTATCTCGCAATTGAGACTCTTCGTCTTCTCTATCATAGTCGAGCTAATACTCTCTGTTGTAGTTACAGGCTTCAACGCCCATCCATCTATCAATCACCTCTAAGAATATTATTTAATCACTGGAAGATGCCTCGAGCCTCTTCATCTTCTCTGGCGATCATGATCATGCCTCTTCAAGTCCTCTCATAGAAACCATTAGTCATTTATAGCAGTTGCACTGTGAAGGGAAACAATATCCCTCTGATCATAGTCAAGTTCACCTGCACCATTGGATGGAGTTCGTAGGGTCCCGTGTTTAATTCGCCGTTTCGCATTTGGGCATTTTAGGATTCCTGTGGTTAAGGTTTCTTTACGCTTCATGTACTGATCCATGAAACTCTGAAATTGAGCTTGGTTGCACTAGCTCCTTCCTCCATCTTCCGCCGATGTGACCAATGGTTGTGACCACAGGCTGAGCCAAAATGCGTTTCACATTTCGACATTTCGGCAATCCTTTTGTGAGGCATCTTGACTCTCCAAATCATGATCCCCAAAACTCTGAAATGGAGCTTTCCGCTTCAAGATTTTCTCTATATCTCTTTGACGATGTGACCACCATTGGTGACTGAGTGCTTATCCATAAAGCACTTTCATGATTTTTTAATTCGGCATTTTGGCATCCTTGATGCGAAGATTTCTTTACGCTCCAAGTCCCGATCCCCAAAACTCCGAAATGGAGCTTACTGCTTCGAGCTCTCTTCTACAGTTCTCGACGATGTGACCACCATAATATGACCACTCTCCAATCACACAAGCACTTCTATCTCCAGATCAACAGTCCTCGATCAATGGTGATCAGACGACTATCCTCTGCCCTAGGACTTTAGCCTTCGGGACTTTGGGGGAGTGATGGAGTTAAAACTCCCTAAACAAAAACTCCCTGAGTGAGGTCAGTCTTGCGTCACTCGATCACGTGTCGTGACCTGATTGGCTGTCACGTGTCACTCAGAATCATGATTTCTAGTGGCCTGAAATGAAAAATCAACTTGACACTTGTCGTTGTCTGATCGTTTTGCGTGTCATAGTCTTCCACCTGTCCTTTCTGACGTGGTATGCCACTTTCACCTCCTGGATCTGTCGGCCCAGATCACTTTGCGATTTTGCATATCGTGATTTCGACATTCTTGATGTGAATGTTCTCGACACTTCCAAGTCCCAATCTGCGAAACTCCAAAATTGAGTCAGATCAGCTTTTCGGCTTTTCGCACTTCGCAACTTCGGGACTCCTCTGATTAGGAGTCTCGATACTTGACTCCTCCATCTCCCGGTATCCAAAACTCCGAAATGGAATCAGATCAACGGTCCACATCAACCTTTGATCTGACGGCTAAGTTTATTTCACGATTTTGCATATCACGAGTTCGAGAGGTTAGGGAACCCCATTCCTTTGACTTTCCAGTTAGGGAAAGGATGATCTTTCGCCACGTATCCTTCTTGGATAGACGGTCCAGTTTTTTCCTCGATCCAATGGTTGAGATTATATCGTGGTTTAGCATATCGCAATTTCACATTTCACGACTTTGGGAATCCTGTAGTAAGAGTTCTTGACATCCCCAACTCCCGGTATCCGAAATCCTGGTATCTGAAACTGTCTCCTGCTTTCGGGATTTTGGCGTTTCGCATTTTGTGATTTCAGGACTCCTATGGTGAAGTGTTTCGACACTTCAACTCCTGGTATCCAGAACTGTCTCCTTCTTTTGAGATTTCGGCATTTCGCATTTCGCAATTTTGGGAATTGTCATGAGTGTCCTTGACACCTCCACCTCCCGGTATCCGAAACTCCGAAATGGAGTCGAATCAATTTATCCCTGATCTTCCTTGCCTACCTGTAAACCATCAAATGATCAAGCACACTCTTGCACTCTGTGTGCACCTCTGCACTTATTCTCTTGAGCTTACTTTGTCCCTATTTTTCCATCTCTACATACTCTGATCTTTCCATCAATGAAAAGCACACCTGCTTGAAAACATGCCAACACTAACTTCCTCCTCTCCACCTATTTTTTTTGTGGTTTCCAACATAGGTTCTTGACAGAAGAGGATTTATTCCACCGCTACCAATAGATTTACTTGAAAGGTCATTTCAGATTTTTGAGTAAGAGGTACATTAGACGAGAGAGGGGAGAAATTTATGAAATTAGAGTCACAGGAGTAGTTTCCTAGCATGGGGAAATCTATTAACAAGGGTTCATTGAGGGCTTCTAAATCGGTCACAATATGTTTGAGAGACCTTTCCCTATCGATCCTAATCATGTTTGAGTGCCCCTTTAATGGAAACCAGAGGTGAGCCCAGTTCATGCTAAAGTATCCATTCAACTTCTCAAACCAATCTCGACTAAGTAGAAATCCATAAGCTTCTGGTATATCCACTACAATGATGTCAATTACTTGGACAAATTTCAGGTGTGTGGCCATTCTTATCATGACATCCTTGTGTTATCCAATGACTTTTACCTGAGTTATGTCTAGTTGTATAACATGTTTATCACTTTTCAGTGGGACTACGTTCAATTTATTGCAGATAGATAATGGCATGACATTAGAGGATGCCCCTGAGTCAACTAAACAATTATGGAGGTTGTTGTTGAAGACTTCAAATGTTAAAAGGAAAGGTGGGACAAAAGGATTTCCTTTTTTATGTATAGAGCAAGCGTTCACGTTTGGTTTATTTTTTAGGTCTGTGGGAGATGGGTTTTCCCCTTAGTCAGTTCTTGCTATAGGGTTTTATACTGACTTCAAGGCTTGTAGCATAAAGTCCTTTTGTTGGGGAATTCTACACATGTCCATGACTGACACATTAGCTTTCACTCTTTTCAAGTCTTCTACTATGTTTTAGTATAGCTTGGGTGATTCTCGTGTATGGATGTTTATGGGATTTATTTGGGAGACAAAAGGTGTTTCCGAGTGATCAGATATTTATTTTCCTCTTGAGTTTTGGACAATGGTAAGGTCATTTGAGACCGACTAACAATTACTTTAGGTCTGTACAACCAAGACCTCAACGGGTGGTTCTTGAAACTCAAATATATCATTGGAAGGCATTGGCAGGTCAGGATCCCACATAAACATGGTTGTTTCTTCCAGCAGGTCAACTTCCTCCTGATCTAAAATATTTACCACTGAGTCACTTGATTGTTCAGTAAGGGAGACTTCGTCTAGGAACTGATTGGCCATACAATTCATGGCATGCACCCATTGTGGACAGTCTCTTTTGGAATGTTTCTCTCGATGATAGGTATAGAAAGAGTCAGATGCTACATTTCCCAGGTTGATGTTTAAGTTGGTAGGGGGAGGCTCAATTTCTTTGAATGGTGGGTTTCTCTTAAAAAAGGGTTTATAAGGCCTTTGGCCTTGGTTTCCTCCTGTACTTATTTTCATGTCTATGATTTCATTTGACAATTTATTTATCATTTGTTGTAGGTATTTTATGTATCCACTTCCCTTTTCAGGACCTTGTTCTGTTTGTTTTCCTGGGGGTCTAGTCAACAAGAGTCCTCTCTTGGGTGGAGGTTGATCTTTCTTCTTAACTAGTGAGACTTGGCCCTATTTACATCCCTTAATTTGGAATTCAATTATTTTGGCTTCCTCGAAATTTTCAACTAGTGTATGCTTGGCAACCCTTTTTACAAACATGGAAATAGAAGTAGAGAGGACATTAACATATACCTCAATTTGCAACTCCTGAGAGGGTTTATCTTCGGCTTAAAATTTGTTCAGGATAGTGGTAAATCATTGATTGAATTATTTAACCTTTTCTTTTGAACTTATGGTGGCAACGAAAAATTCATCCATTGAAGCTCTTGTAGTGGTTTCTTCTAAAAATTTGTCTAAAAAATCTTTTTGAAACTTTGTCCAACTAGTTATGGACCCTACAAGCAAGTTAAAATACCACATTGAGGCTGAATTCTCAAATGTGTAGGGAAAAATCCTGCATACTATGTCCTCATGTTGGACATTCAACAGTCTAAGAGATAGTATGAACTTTTTAATATGGTCTTCAGGAAATCCAGAGGTTTTAGGGTCAAACTTGGGAAGTAACTTTTTTGGATGTTGAGGAAGGTTGTGTACCGACCCGAGGATTGCCAGGGCATCCCTGGAAAACCAAGGTTGATTATTTTGAGGTGGGTTTCCTCTCCCTTCATTATGATCATTGTTATCCTCCATGTCATCTGACTCCGAAGATGAGTGATCTAAGTTAAACTCTTCTTCTTCGGATTCAAAATCGTTTGGTTCAGAGTCAGGGATTAGGTTAAGGGGTTGTTCGATATCAGTGAGGGAAAATCTACCAAGTCTTCTACTGTGTGAACAAAAACTTGGTCAGGGGTGTCGACCACTGGTCTGCTTACTTTTTTTATGCGAGGAAGTAACAAAGCTAAGGGTAATGATCCAATTTGTCGGGAGTAAGCTCTTGTAATTCTTTTGAACTGGTTCAACTCCTCGTCAAGAAGAGAGTAAGTTATTTCAGGGAATAGATGTTCTTCCTCTTGATGGGGTGAGTTACTCATTTTGGGAGTACTCTCTGTATGTGGGTTGTATTAAGAATGACTAGCCATGCATGTGGGATGTTTTGAATCTGTAGGTTATGCAAAATATTATATCATAAATATTGTTATCCATTCATTCATTCAGGCCCTCCTTCTAGTGCCAATTCTAGTGAGGGGTCCTAAATCCATTTAACTCAACAATAGGAACCAAACCTGCCACGAAGGCCCAATTACGCTCTGCAGTGTTTGATAGTGGAATGGTTCTCCAAATATTTCGATCTGGCTAATTTTATCGATGGGATTTACGTAGTGATTGATAGGATGTCTTCCTACGAAAGTTCCTCCTTCAGTTTAAACGTTCTCTTTTTGTATTTTCTTTTATTAGATGGGTATCATCAAAATATGTGTACTGGTATAAACCAACTGGTAAAGGGGAGTCTTAACTATTGGAGAAGGCTGAGATTTGGATAACCCTTGTGCTCAATCATGCAGACAAAGATGTTCACACCTGTGACAAGCCTAGTAATAATACATTAACTTGTTGGTATTTCAATTATTTATTGAGATACAATTATCGTAAGAAACCACACATGCAATAAGATGATGGAAAGAAAAATATTTTCCTTAGATCTAGCATTAATCACACATTAACACAACGATTTTCTTTCATCATTAGAGACAAGAACTACAAAAAATATTGAAACAAATAACTTATCAATACATTTAGAAACTCTTACTCATTACAACATCCATTAATGAAATAAAGTTGGAAGTAATTCCTCCTCAATCTAGTTACACAAGGCCTTTGATGAAAAACATAATTTGTCTATGGTCCTAAACAAGACTTCTCAATTAAGGTAGTTCAGAAATAGTTCTTTACAATTCCAAAAATGAGGGTATTTCCCAAAACCACTGACCTTTACTAAAAGGTCAATCCTCTTATTTGTAATGAATCATTAACTAAAAATAACTATTACAAGTGCAATATAAGTAAGACAAAATATTGCCACATGGCGCTTTCATCTCTCTGTCTTCTAAGAATCATAAAATAGTTTTACTAAAGTGGATGACTCTTCCCATACTCCAACCATTTGAAAAAGACTTCCTTGCATGTGTTGGCATACGGGAACCTATGCTGGTCCATCGGGTCTAAAATAATTTCTTTCACTTCTACTGCCCATTCTTTGTACTTGACTATTTTAACACTTAACCGTTGCAAAAATACTCAAGCCTTAATCAGATTATCCATGAACTGATGTACTTGACCTGGCGCTATGCTCACCACCTTTGCTATTTCTTTTGTCCATGTCTAGTCTTGTTCTATATGTTGCTTGACTATGTCATGCAGGTCGACAAAGTCTTTGGGTGAGCTGAGCTCTGGGACAGATTAATATTTTCCTAGCTCTTTTCGCACTCGGTCCACTTCTCATGAATCTCCTGTTGAGGTTCCTGGGCCATTTTTACCCAGTATTTGGCCGCTTTCCTGATCCGGTCTATGTTTTTGTCCCTCAACTCCCAAATTTGGTGCTCTTCGGCGTATCAATCCTTTTGAACCAAGTTGATATAATCGATCCTTTCTACTACTTAGTGAGCCTTCTCATACAACCTTTCCACGTCCTTGCAGGTCGCTACTGCTATAAGGGTGTCTTATTGGAAATCGCCTATACCTGCAGTGAAAAGGTGTCAGTCATTCATGAATTTGGCATAGGCATCTTGGAAATCACTTATCAAAAACACCATGGCTTGTGTGGAGTCCTAATAGTATTTTTCTAAATGGTGCAGATTCTCGAACTCCTTAAGTGCAATGACCAACTGTTTTTCATATCTTCTTTCTCTATCCAATTTGGCATCTGTGATAGCCATCCTTGCGTCAATAAGCTCAGATGTCTTAGAATGTTCTATATTGAGAATCTTCTCCTTTGTAGTGATGAGAATAAATATATCAAGCATAAGCCTCCTCTTCTTAGTGGTTCTCTTCATGATGGATTTTATTTTCTTTTCATAGGCGACCGCTTGTATGTCGACGACTTCATCAACAGTTTCGGGGATTTGTTGTTCTCCCTAGGTTAGAGTATATCCTACGCTCTTGGTTGTGTGTATTTGTTCTAGGATGGGTTCCTGGGCTTCTTCCATATGTCCTGATGGCTCGACCTCCATATGTTTCTCATCGACTGGTGAGGTATCGACCAAAACTGAAGAACCAGGGGCGGGCTCGATACTTACTTAGTAATCGACTATCGAAGTGTTGATTTATAGCTATGGAATTTCATCTTTCTCGCCACCTGATCCTAGATCATCCCTCGTGTTGTATAGTGGGGTTCTTGAAAAGTCAAGTAGCTCAGTGTCTAAGACACTTTTGACCTCATGGTCGCTCTGCGGAAGGTTTTGAATTGAAGCATCGAGACCTGGGGTAGATGCTCTCTTAGGTTTCTTTTCCTCTGTAATCTGCACTGGAGTCACCAGAGACACCTCTGAACTCTCCTCCTCATCATAGTTGGTTATTAAGTCAAACAAAGGGTTTGGTATATTTGTTCTACCTGGAATCCTTGTTTTCTCAGGTTGGGTTGAAATCCCCCCTGGTGATCTTATTTGTGGTGGTGGAGCTTCTGGGTTTTTTGGCCCAGTGATTTCTTCAAGTTGTATTATCTCTAAGCCACTTGGCTCTCCTCTTCTTTCGATTGGGTCATCAATGGGAATCCTTGACATCTCTACAAGATCAGGGTGATTCTGCAACTGATCAATGATTCTCTGCACCCCTTCTAGCAAGATAAATCATTTTCTTTGTGCCTTTGTAGTCTATGCCACTCTGATTTATTCCCTAGCTCTTAGGGCCTCTTGAGCCGACTACTCTATTGTCTCTACCTTTTAGTCCATGCTCATAGCCTTGAAACTGATCATGTTCGGATTAGTCATCCTCTCTGCTACCTCCTCCCAGTCCTGAGCGCATTCTAAGAAAACTTCATCCTCAAATTTCTCATGCGCGTATGGCCAACGAGAGGATACCCGTGAAGCATGTTGGGGGACCATGCCTTTAGGGTCGTGCTTGCGGAATCATCCTGTCAGGAACCTGAATTCAAGTTGTCTCAACCCTTCTTGTTTATCTTGAGCAGTTTCCTTTACCAAATAAAACCCCACATGGAAGTCATACGGTATGAAATCTCGCTTCTTGTCCTTGACTAGTGTGGCATTATAGCTCTGTAGGATAGTCTGATAGAATATTTTTCCCACAATAAGCCGGTCTAGGACGTCAGAAGGTAGTAGACATGTTTCTTCGGTGGCCCCAAACACCATGATATAGGTTGAGCATTCGTATAAATACCAATGGCCTACCTTTACTACCATTTTCTTGGTTGTTGCAGATAGTCTTGGGCATTCCTTTTTAAATCCAATAAAATGAATACGAGCAATGAATTCATCGCAAATGAGTGTGTAGGATTTTTTGTACCCGTTCTCCCATAGTATGCTAAAGTAAACATGAATCGGGAACTCCGCAACATGCCATATTAAATTCATGCTGGCAAAGAAATTTCTCGCACAGATCACATCGAGAAGGTACGAGGCCATGTGGAAAGAGGGTGCCTCCTCTTCTTTCGACATCTGAGCCCGTTGTACACAGATTATCAATTGATTGGAAATTATTGCTCCCAATTGAAGGTTCTTCCAAAGATCACCACTGTGTATGCCAAGGGAATCCATGCTTCCAAAAACTTAGAGCAGTCCTTCTCTCCATATAGTCAGCAGATGAGAGCCATCAAGTAGATGTATGGCTCCCTTAGGTTAACTGTCCCATACCAACCATTGCTCCAGTTTGTAAACTTTTTGTCCTCCTTCCACCATGAGTCCATCAACCGACTGGTGTCGTGGAATTCATATAATTCCACCATGAATTCTATGTTTAACCACTCCTCTAGGTCTCTGAGTTTGTAGTACTTCTGAACTTTTGTCTGGAGGAAAATCCGATGCACCCTCCATTCTCATCATTGATTAAGAATTTATGCGTGTCTGTATGGTCGATTAGCCACTTCAAAACCTCTATGCATGGGAAAACTAGGTCTCTGTTGGCTACCGTGTGCAAATATGACCATCGAATATTTGGGAACACCTTTTCATAGAGCGCCCTTACATCTGGGTCACTGTGTGGGATACATTATGGGTACTCCTTCCAGTTGATTTTGTTGAATAAGTCCCCCAACTGCGGGAACATTACTTTGGATCTCATGCTTGCTTTTGTATCACCGAAGACTGGAGGTTCAACAAACGATTTCTTAGTTGATTGTTTTATGATAGGCTCTGCCCTGGGAGCATAATCCAACTGTCTCGAAGTACTAGGCGAAGAGCCTTCACTTGTTTCTTCTTCCTTTAGCTTAGGTGCCCTCGGGGAGAGTCTCGTGGTTGGTTTTATCGATGGAATTTTAGCTACAACTAGACCATAGTTATATATTGTGCAAGAAATTATATGGATATATAACAAATCACGACCGCCGAATTGAAAAACTTGAGGACATACCTTTTTTTTTTGTTTAACCTGTTTTTGATAATCTGAGAATCAACAAAGTCTCGAGATGCTTGCTTGGCTTCTTTGGATGCTTTGGAATTCAAAGTTGTGTGCATAATAAAATTGTTCAAAGTCTTTCTAGAGATTTAAATAGGGATGGACTTACCTTGTCGCATCAACCATTCAATTCAGGTTATGAGTGTAGTTCTATAAAAATTTCCACCAGATCTTCAAAAACATTTAAAATTAAATTTGATCATAGGTTGACTGTGTAGGCACGGGTTGTAACGTGGTTTATCGGTGATTTCAAATAATTGTTGTTCAATCAACGCATGGGGTAGAAACAAATGCGGGATGAAACATTAACTAGTATATTAAATTCCAGAATCTGATCATATCTCATGCCCAAAACATCCCATCGTTTTTCTAGTCCAGCTGGTGAGTTGGGGGTCAGGGTTTCGCTTTGAAAATTTTTTGTTGACATCTCCTTGCAAAATCTCCGACGTCGAATGATCTTGCCGTATAGAGCTGATGTGGCAAGGTTGACTTGGAGGTGTGACTAGGACACATGAAACCTTAAGATGACTCGAGAGGAAACTAGGTCGTACGACACCCTTATGCGACAAAGACATGTGGCACTCGAGATCGACATCTTTATCTACTCGTGTTATTCGGGGTCGGGACTTTTCTTAAGATAAATGTTCTAAGACCCGATCCTATCTTACCGATGCCAAAAAGTATCAAGGATTGATGATCGACAATATGTTTCTCGCAGAGAAAATTGATTGTTTTAACCCTTCTTGATTTCCATGACCTCGAGCAAGTGCATTGGTCATCGGCTATCAATGGTTGTTTATGGATTTTGTCAATGTCTATCCCTCCTATACTTTGTCGACGCCAATGGGGACCGGCTATATTTTGAAAATTTGTGGCGAATAACTCACACAAGCTAACTCTGCCTTCTATCCATGTCGATGGTGCATCGACGATCGACGATTAGTGTAACTGAATGGCCACTTTATCTGCTTGAACTTTGTTAACGTCGAACACAAGCACGTTAGTCACAATGTTAGCTGCAAATTCTTAATTAGAATGTTAAGTGATTTTAGACACAATGTTTCTTTTAACATGTTCAAACACATCTGACTTGATCGATAAGAGTCATGAAAACAAAATAAACCATCCCCCCCATAATGAACTCAATTCAGATAGTCAAAGAAAAACAGGTGGTACCCAAAAGTGAAAAAATTTCATAAGGCTTTTAGGGTGTGTTGAGTGCTCAACATGTTGTTCGAGATGTGCTTGTGAAAAATTGAAATCTAGCATGCACTAGCTTTCCCCCACAATGGAATGATGTTGTTCAAGATGCACTTGTGCTTGTGCTAGATGAAAAACTAGCATGCACTAGATTTCCCCCATGGTGGAATAATGTTGTTGGAGATGTGTTTTTTCTTGTGCAAAAGGGAAATCTAGCATGCGCTAGATTTTCCCCACACTAGAATGATGTTGTTTGAAATTCACTTGTGCTTTTGCAAGAGGGAAAGCTAGCACACACAAGCTTTCCCCGAGGATGGAATGATGTATGAGATGTTCTTGTGCTTCTGCAAGAGGGAAAGTTAGCACATGAGCTATGTTTCTCCCATGGTGGAATGATGTTGTTTGAGATGTGGATGTGATTGTGCAAGACGAAAAACTAGCACGCTAGTTTTTCCCCCTGGTGGAATGATGTTGTCCGAGATGCACTTGTTCTTGTGCAAGATGGAAAGATAGCATCTTGTTCTTGTGTAAGAGTGAAAGCTAGCACATACTAGCTTTCCCAATGGTGGAATGATGTTATTTGAGATGTGCCCGTGCTTGTGCAAGGGGGAAAACTAGCACGTGCTATCTTTCCCCCACAATGGAATGATGTTGTTCGAGATGTGCTTGTGCAAAATTGAAATCTAGCACACACTAACATTCCCCAATAGTGGAATGATGTTGTTCGAGATGCACTTGTGCTTGTGCTAGACTGAAAAATAGCATGCACTAGCTTTCCCCCATGGTGGAATAATGTTGTTGGAGATGTGTTTTTTCTTGTGCAAAAGGGAAAGCTAGCACGCACTAGCTTTCCCCCAAACTGGAATGATGTTGTTTGAGATGCGCTTGCATTTTTGCAAGAGGGAAATATAGCACGCACAAGCTTTCCCCAAGGATGGAATGATGTATGAGATGTGCTTGTGCTTCTTCAAGAGGGAAATTTAGCACATGAGATAGATTTCCCCCACAATGGAATGATGTTGTTTGAGATGTGATTGTGATTGTGCAAGATGAAAAGCTAGCATGCTATTTTTTCCCCCTGGTGGAATGATGTTGTCTGAGATGCACTTGTGCTTGTGCAAGATGGAAATCTAGCATCTTTTGCTTTTGTAAGAGTGAAAGATAACATGTGCTAGATTTCCCCAATGGTGGAATGATGTTATTTGAGATGTGCTCGTGCTTGTGAAAGAGAGAAAGTTAGCACGTGCTATCTTCCCCCCACAATGAAATGATGTTGTTTGAGATGCGCTTGTGCAAAATTGAAATCTAGCACGCACTAACTTTCCCCCACAGTAGAATGATGTTGTTCGAGATGCACTTGTGCTTGTGTTAAAAAAAAACTAGCATGCACTAGCTTTCCCCCATGGTGGAATAATGTTGTTGGAGATGTTTTTTTCCTTGTGCAAAAGGGAAATCTAGCACGCACTAGCTTTCCCCCACACTGGAATGATGTTGTTTGAGATGCTCTTGTGCTTTTGTAAGAGGGAAAGGTAACATGCACAATCTTTCCCCGATGATGGAATGATGTGTGAGATGCACTTGTGCTTCTGCAAGAGGCAAAGTTAGCACATGAGATAGCTTCTCCCCATGATGGAATGATGTTGTTCGAAATGTTCTTGTGATTATGCAAGATGAAAATCTATCACGCTAGTTTTCCCCCCTGTTGTTGGGAAAAACACCCTACGAACTAGCAAATTAGGACCTACTTTGCATGCATATTTGACCGAATAGAAACTACCTTTTTACCTACATCCCAAGATTTAAATCCCCTTTTCTCAGTAAATGCATGGAAAAGGACCACCTACCTTATTATCAGCGTTCGATGTCGATCCTCCGTTTTGATTGACTACTTGTTTGCAATGCTCCTTCCAAAGATGAACTGCACTCAAGACAAACAACAACTATGCATGCATGCTACTTCTATACTCAAGGGTTAGAAATCAAGCATAAATTAATCAAACCATAGACAATTCATGAATTGGGACGGGAAAAGCATTCTCTTTATTATTTAAAATAAGTCAACTTACAAAAGCTGAGACCAGCCACCGCTCCTTGAACCTGATCCTGGGCTCCTCTTCTTCTGTCCTTCAACTCCTTTGCGTTAAATATCCTTTGGCATGATGAAAGGCTAAAGGGTTGGGACAATGGATTACGTAAATAGGCAGAGTTTCTTCGCTATATTTTTTCCTCCTCCAAATGGTACCCCTACCCCTTCTTTTATAGGCTAGAAGGAACTAGGGTTTTGGACGAACCCTCAACCATGTATGGCTGGGAGTTTCAGTTAACTGACCCATAGATTTTTGTTCCGTCGACAAATTTCCTTTTTTCGTGATTTTGTAGGTACACGCGGGCTGTTGTGAGTCATCCAGTGTGTACACACGTTCAGTAATGGGTTAGGGCACGTGGGCCTTTTGTTATCCACATTTTTGGTTATCGGGATGATAACATGATCATGTTATGATGATAGAAGATCAAACTCTTCTTTAAGAACATTTTCCAGAAGAAAGTTACATTAGTCATTTTCTCAAAATCATATTTTAAATAATGGTACGCAGGCTGATTATATACTATCCTGCGGAAATCCTTAATTTCCGTAGGTTGCACTCAGTTGAAATGCGGACTTTCCGCACTGTGTTAATGGTTAGGGTGCGGAAATGTTTCTAAAGGAGAAAATGAATAAATTCTCGACTCTTCTAGAAGGAATCTTCTAGAAGGATGAGTTGGAGTTCGAATGGTTGGCAAAGTACTGGCTTTCTAGATATCTTTGGATTATTCCCTATCCAAGTAACTAATCAATCTTCTATTATATAATGAGGATATTGCTTATGGAAAAGGTTAACAAGTTAATAATGAAGCAAGGCAAGCAAGCTAGCTAGAGTTTGATAGGAGATCTGGTGCAAGACTGTGTGGAGGATGGAAGCTACAGCAGCAAGACATTACAAGTGATCATTTGTGGTTGAA
>ML796491.1:57043-115193 GCA_009831015.1 Picea engelmannii | reverse complement strand
AAGTAACTAATCAATCTTCTATTATATAATGAGGAGATTGCTTATGGAAAAGGTTAACAAGTTAATAATGAAGCAAGGCAAGCAAGCTAGCTAGAGTTTGATAGGAGATCTGGTGCAAGACTGTGTGGAGGATGGAAGCTACAACAGCAAGACATTACAAGTGATCATTTGTGGTTGAAATTCTTCATGCATGAGCAAGTGTGTGTGTTAGAGCTTGGAGCCATCGAAAGGAGATCTACAACATCAAGGCTCAGGTTGTATATTTCTCTTTTAGTTAATGCAATATATGAGTATGTCCCTTTCCCATAATGATGATGTCATCTTATTACATGATTCCTTGATCACATGTATAGACTAGGTATTGAATATATTAATGCTTTTGCTGTGATTGGTTTGTGTTGTTATGATTGGACGGCACAAGAGCATCGGAGCAGAGCGAGGAACAACAGAGATTAACGGAGGGCGTTCAAAAGGTATGAACACCATCTATTTCTCTTAGTTCATTCAATAGTTAGATCTAGGGAAAGAGTAGTATTCTGTTACGGTTTGTTCCGGATCCAGGTGGATCTTGGGGAGATTGGTCTGTGTCCGCACTCACGAATTTATCCATAAACACCTTTACACAAGAGGATTTTCAAAGAGTTGTTCAACAGAGTTTTGGAAAAGAAGGGATATGAGTTGGCCTGATGCCAGGTAAGCATGTGTGGTTCAATTTAGGGTTATTACAGATGCCCCCTAATGTGTGAGGTCAGAAGAGCATCTGATGGCTGAAATACATTACCAATCTTTACTGATGTGCCGAACGATTGAGCCCAAGGATCAGGAACCAGGAGGTGTCGTCTTCAAAATAACAAATGTCTCATCGAGGCGGGCATACCCATGCTCGGGATAAAATAGAACCATGGCTACCAATCAAATACACTGTAGATCCATGTCAAATAAATACAAAGAGTAGCCGCGAACAATACACAGGGGAGCTACATCTCGAAATCAGAAAGATATATAGTATCCATCTTCCAGAAGCTAATTCGGCTTGATGGCTAGACTTCAGAACTCGAGCAACAACTTCAAAATCTTCCAAAACTCAGGTAAGAGTGTAATATGAGTGTACGACTGCACTACCCAGAGGTCTTCGATGGCTCGTCGGTCATGGACTTGATAATCTTGATGATCGGACTGAAGGCTTCAGTGATTTCGAACAAGGACTTGATTGGATGTTCAGTATGGCCAGGTATGTGGAAAAGAGACATATTGCAGAGGGTCCGACTCAGGCTTAGTGACAAACTTCCCTTGGACAATAGCATGACAAGTGATGAGACTCAGGCAACATATATGTTAATCATAAGTCTACGAAGCAGGAGGCAATGCAAACTCTCCATATTTTTGGAAGAAT
Organism: Picea engelmannii; assembly: GCA_009831015.1. Classification (NCBI taxonomy): domain Eukaryota; kingdom Viridiplantae; phylum Streptophyta; class Pinopsida; order Pinales; family Pinaceae; genus Picea; species Picea engelmannii. The sequence continues at coordinate 113,800 of ML796491.1, read as the reverse complement.
AACAAAACGGTGGAGGAAACAACTCTATATAGTGAGAAAAGATTCCTAAGGTCGTACTACATCCCATAGTATGATGAACAAACGGACATATGTGCTTTATCCAAGGGCGACTCATTATGCTACCAATAAAGAAAATACCTTTCCCTTCCTCTTTTTGGGGTATATTTGATTTTTTTGTTCTTTTTGATAATCTTGGAAAAAGAATAAAGGAATATTACATTACAATGGAGGAATGAGTATTGCAAACATACAAGCTCAAGGCACAAGGACAAGACTAATGTTCTGGAAAAATGATACTCGGGGAAAATCCTCCGGTGGCCAAAGGTGTTAAGACGCAGAAGCAAACTGTCACAAGGCTGGTGGATAAGGTATGCAAATGCGGTTGATAGAACACACAATGGTAACGTCCTTCGATGTAAGTTTAACAAGCCTAGAGAAGGTAAGCTCGGTGGTTTTTCATATTTAGAGAGTCTGAAAAAACATAAAAGGAGACTCCGTTGGGGTACCTTTTTCGACAATAGTCTAGTCGGTTCGAAAAAGGGGTAAACTAGCACCGATTAGATGTCAATTCAAAACCATTTTAACGAGTGTGACAAGGACAAGATCACTCGGCTATTTTTTCACTTTTAAGGAGTCTGAAAAAAGCTTAACTATGGACTCTGTCAGGAATATTGTTCTGGACCAATTTAACGAGTGTGAAAGAATAAGGTCACTCGACGATATTTTCAAGTGGAGGTTTCTTTTTCGTAAGTATAGTCCCTCAGGCCCGAAAAAGGGATAAAATTATACCTGAGAGTACTCTTCTAAAGAATGGAAATTTGATAGAGTATACCTTTGTTCGTACAATTGACCGTCCAGACCAAAAAAGGAGTAAACTACCACCGGATAGACGTGACTTCAAATTTCAGTTTAACGAGTGTGAAAGGCCATAAGATCGCTCGACAATCTTTTCATTTTTAGAGGGTCTAAAAAAGGCTTAAAAGGAGACCCATTATTTTTGGGATTCCTAAGGGTGAGACAAAGAGAGAAAAAGAATCATGCAAATGAGGCTCAAACTCATATTTAGGAAAGACTATACAGACTCCCGAGCCTACAGTGTTTTTAGAAACGACATGGACACCATAATGCAACTAGGACCTACCTAGGGCATCCATGTTCTGGTAAGCTCTACCGCCAAGTTGTGACACTTCTAAAGAAAATATGATGGTTCCGTGTCACAACCTGATGGGATCGATCCTATAGCAGAGGAAAAAGACAACGAGGCACAAAAGTCAGGGTGGTAACCTAACCTATATGCTCAAGTTGATTTTTGAAATTTTTTATGGACTGTCAATATTTTCTCAAAACTCAAAAAAAATGTCCCAATACCTAATCAAATCCCTCCCATATAACTCCTGAATCACTCTAAATGGTTTTTGGTATAAACAAACTGATAAGGGAGGCCAAAAAAGTGACAAAAAGAGGCCAAAAAGTCTATAAATAGAAGCTGGCAGCTCATTATCACCACTGCTAATTTGGAAATTGACTCTGGAGCCAAAAGACCCCCTTTGCCAAAAACAGTGATTCCAGAAGTTACAGTGGACGAAACGAACTTTTGCTTGGACCAAGTAAGTACAAACTCCCTTATCTAGCTATTCAATACTTCAATTTCATTTTTTGGTTTGTTTTTTGGGTGGGCATAAACCTTAAAAAGGTCAGCCCTAGGTACACGCGGGTTGTCTCTGGATAGGCCGCGTGTACATTCGGGAAGAGTAAAATCTGCCCACGTGTATACGCAACTGTCACCTCTACAACCCACATGTACCCCCCCTTTTGTAGTGAAAATCAAACCAAAAGCAAGTACTGACCCTCCTTCACCTTGTTGTGTTGGCAGGATGTATGTCCAATGGAGGGAAAGGGAGCATGAGGCAATCAGTGAGTTGGTTGCAGCAGATCCGAATGTTGTGGCCGTGTTAATGCAATGTGGTTTACTAAAATTATTTCTATGTCCATTTATGCGCACACAACCAAGGCTATTGAATGCCTTGATTGACTACTGACACCCTGATGCAGAGGCTTTTATGATAGAGGGGCAATCAGTGGTGCCCACCACGGAGGATATCTACTTTCTGACTGTCCTTTCAAGGAGAGGGGAACCAGTCAACTTCCGGACGTTTCCTGTGGGACCAAGCAAGATCTTGGAACTGATAGCCAAGCATTGTGAGGCTGGGACTGACCGTGTGGGCTCCCAGGTACCTATTAGTAAGATTACTAGCTTAGTGCTGCAGACTATATTGTTATTGATTGGGCAGATTACCAGCTCAGTAGCCTTGCATCAGGTGTCTCGTGCACAGATGAACTGTGCCATCTAGTTCTTGAATGCACAGATTTTTGACTGGAGTACCACGCTGCTCGAGTGCATGAAGAGGCAATTGACAGATTGCCGACAGTGGACACAGAGGAACTTCAGGTTCGGGACCATCTTGTGTTCATTCTTTTTTGAGAGAGTTTCGAGTTTTAGTCCTCGGGTTGTAGTACAAGGACATCAGGCCTCATTCCCTGCAGTGTGTAGATGGGCAATATTACTGTCGTGATAGGGTGGTGGAAGGACCATTGAGTTCTTCGACAATGATTTCTTTGCGTGGCTATCACGACAGATCCCTGTGATTGAGGACTACCCATATGCAGGGATAGATTTTTCTAGAGATCCTAAGATACCCGTGCCTCCTGGTGAGGAGCGAGGGGAGATGGGTAAGTCACCACCTTTGTAGTTTTTTTTGTTTTGTTTGCAGATGTAATTTTTTTGTCATTTTTGTTATATATATCATTTTTTTTTGTATGCCAGAGTATTTGACGGATAAACATTTGTTGCATGCAGATGTGGGACCCGTGCAACCTGCCGATTATGCACGGAACATGCATCGTCCATGGCCAGAAGTTGCGGCTGTCGTCACTGGGGAGCAGCAGTAGCAGGGAACCTCCCAGCCGGAGAGGTCGAGAGGGTCCTTATATGAGTTGAGATGAACTTCACTGTGCTCACTCGCACAGTCTTGATGGTAGAGATAGAGGACCTGCCGCCATCCATGTAGCCTCATGTAGTGGGGGAACCTCGAACATGGGTCCGATTGTTTAGGCGTTTAGCTCGTGCTGCAGATGATTATAAAAGGGCCCATAGGCCCTAAACCTACTTAGACTTTTTATGTGCCACAAGCACCTACTTGTATATATTTTTTGAGGGAATAATCCCGATGACTCATTACTATTCCCATTTTTTAGGCGCTTGCGTCCATCTATGTACTCTGGTTATTTTGTGATGTTATATATGGTTTTTATCTTTTGTGTCTTATGGATTTTGTGTGCAAAAATGTATTTGCATGTTTATGTCAATGCTCTTTCATATGTGTGCAAGATGCCAATCTAAAATTTGATTAGCTAGAGTATCTGTAATTTGGTTTAATCTCCTAGGAACATGAAAATATGTAATATAATCAAAGTTTCCTTCTAAGAGACATACCCTAAGGAATTGTCGGTGTAAAGTTGGATCATGAACCCGGTATACTCTGTTTATTTGTGACACAACCAATTGAGCGTCGAGATAGACCCAAAGATGAGAGATACTCAATGACAAGGCGTCACGAAGCAACTCAATAACTGCACTATACTCGGTGACATTATTTGTGGTGTCACCTAAGCATATACCTCTAGAAGATAACAATTGGCCCTGAGGTGTAAAGATTACCCAAGATGTGGAGGCAAGCCTCCATGTGTGTTGAATAGCACCATCTGCATACCCAACGAACACCTCAGAATCACTTGACATCTGCCATATTGACGAAAGATAACATCAATGACACGTCCATAACACTTAAAACAAATTTAAAAAGTAATAGTACAAAGACTATACATATGTTACAGAAAGTTACCCACAGTCACCTGTCTATGAGTAATACTTCTTGAGGTAGAGCCCATTTCTAGGCTCCCCCAAAGAATTCCCTTCAAAATCAACCAAACGATAAACGCCCTTTTTTAATACCTCTTTTATGATGAAGGGTCTGAACCACATGGGTTTAAACTTTCCTTCCCCCAGGGGGTCCTTGTCTTGGTCATAGACCAAGACAAGGTCGCCCTCAGAGAAAATCTGAGGACGAACGGACCTATCATATTGACACTTGACCTTATGTTTGTGATCCTCGTTGGCCAGGGCCGCATCGCGACGTTGCTCATTGAGCTTCTCAAGGTGTACTAACCGTTCTTCAAGCGGAGAAGTGTTTGGAAATAATTGTACTACCAATTTTAGATATGGGATCTGACATTCGATGGGCAAGACTGCCTCCAGTCCGTAAATGAGATGAAAAGGTGAGAAACTGGTTGCAGTCTTAACAGATGTTCGGTAAGCCCATAATGCCAAGTATAACATCAAATGCCAATTTGACTTGGCTGAGTTGATAGTTCGCTGTAAAATAGTCTTAAGAGTTTTGTTTACAGCTTCCACCTGCCCATTGGCTTGGGGGTAGTAAGGTGATGAATGCTCCTACCGTAACCCAAGATTTGATGTTAATTCGATCATCATTTGGTTCTGAAAGTGACTGCCATGGTCAGTGACAATCTCTCTCGGGACGCCAAACCTTGCTATGATCTGGTTGAATAAGAAGAGAGCTGCAGTCTCTCCATCATCTTTAAATGTTGGCATAGCTTCGACCCACTTAGTGAAGTAGTCGATAGCTACGATGATATAGTGGTGCCCCCTTGCTGACGGGGGGTTGCATGTAGTGTAATCAATCCCCCACTTAGTGAAGGGACCAACTGTGATGACAGGAAACATAGGAGCGGGATGTGCCCTCATCTTCCGAGAGAATATTTGGCACGGATGGCACTTCTTGACCGATTCGATACAATCTTTGATAAATGTCGGCCAGAAGTAACCTGCTCGTAGAATTTTTTGGGCTGTTGCCAACCCAGATAAATGACCGCCACAAGCTCCAATATGGAAATCATTGAGCACGATGATGGCCTCCTCATGAGTGAGACATCGATGTAAGATGCAGTCTACACCTCTTCAATACAATGTATCATTGAGTATGAGATAATTCTTAGCCTGATGGCGTATCTGTCGACTCTCGTCACGAGAAACAGAGGTGGGGCATTTAAAAGTCTGGAGATAGATAAGTATATCTCTGTACCAGGGGTTTGAAGATGCAATCAAAAACATATCTCCCTGGATAGGTGATTCTTCAGGTACAACATCACCTGACTCAACCAAAAGTTCCAAAATAAGCTCTGCGAAGACCAATGACTTCTTGGACTTTGCTGAAACGAAGTCTAAGTGAAATTCTTGGAGGATGACTATCCATCTACTGATTTTTCTTCCTATAACTCATCGTGTCAACATGTACTGGAATGGATTCATGACAACAATGATGGTGGTCTTGAGAAACAAAACATAGTGATGGAACCATTGAACAGCATGAACTGCTGCCAACACAAGTTTTTCGATATGAGAATAATTGAGTTCCGGTCCTACGAGGCCTCGGCTCAGGTAATAGATCATGTATTCTGAGAACGAATCATCTTCCTGAACTAAAACCATGCCAATGGTTGGCTCTACGGCAACCAGATATAACAAAAAATCTTTGTTATAGTTAGGTGGCCATAGAAGAGGTGCGGTTGTGAGGGCATGTTTTAATGCATTGAAAGAGCATTGAGCGGCTTTGTCCCAGAAAAAAGGAACATATTTCTTTAGTAAACACATAAATCCCTTGGTAATTTCGGCATAGTTGGCGATGAAGCATCGTAAGAAGTTCACCTTGCCTTGTAGACTTTGAAGTTGTAGGATTGTGCGTGGGGGGGGCAACTGGATTATTGCCTCCACCTTAAGAGGATCGACCATGATCCCTGTTGTTGATATGATGAAACCTAACAAATTTCCCGATGTTACGCAAAAGCTGCACTTGTTTGGATTCAAGCGAACCTAAAGTAGCGACATCGTTCAAAGATTATTCTAAGGTGCATGGGATGATCTGTTCTCTTGCGAGAGCGTGATGCTAAATCATCTAGATAGGCCTCGACTATATGCTTGAGGTCCTGAAAATAAAAAGACATGGCCCGCTGGAATGTGGCTCCAGCATTTTTAAGGCCAAAAGGCATCTTACGATATGAGAATGTACCCCACGGACAAATGAATGTTGTTTTGTGTTGGTCTTCAGGTTTGATTTGGATTTGATTATATCCTGAAAAACCATCCATGAAAGAAAAGGCTTCACAACCGGCACATTCGTCAATGATCTGGTCAATGAATGGTGTTGGAAAATTATCTTTGGGACATGCCTTGTTCAAATCACATAAATCGGTACATACATGAATCCTGCCTTGTTTTTTATTGACCGACATAGGATTTAACACCCATTGAGTCAAATGGATAGGATAAATAAAACCTGCCTTTAGCAATTTCTCAACCTCAATATTGATGGTTGCTGCATTCTTAGGATTGACTGGACGAATTTTTTGTCAAACAGGCTTGGCATCGAGATACGTTGTGATTTCATGTTCAACTATTTTCGGATCGATACCTGGCATTTCCTCATAAGAGCAGGCAAAAACGTCGTGGAATTCTTTGAAAAGATCCGTGTAAATTTGAATTTATTCGGGGGAGTAATCCGCTCCGACAAAGACATTCTCCACGACGCCAGGGTTTTGAGAGATGTTGATGGGTATAGTTTCAACGATAGTCGCCATATTTCCCTCAGCATAACTTTCCTGCGTAGCTAAGAGATTAATAGGACATGGCTGATCTCTCGTCATGGTAACGGTGAATTCTCCTGCTTCGATTCGACTTAACTCTAGGAGAAAATATGATCTGTGATGAAGATCTTCCCAAGGTTTGTCCAGACTAGTCATTGCTTCAATTACTACTTCGTCAGAAGGCAAGACTAAGTCTAACGAATCGACGTTAGTGAGAGAACCCTGAGCCCAAATAGGATTTAGAAGCAGATCTAACTCTTGTGCAGGAGTCAGATCAAGGTTAGCTGAAGCTTGCTGGACTAAAGAGTACGCTACCTCAGCGACAGACAAGGGCATGGACATGCCTGGGTGCCCTGTCTCATCCATTGTGGCTGATGGGGAAGGAAGAATCCAAGGATCCTCAAAGTAAGTCGTGAGGAATGACGAAACTTGAAAAATCTCAACCTTATGGTGATTAGATATAAATTTGATATCATCGTGAGGAGGTGGGTAATCGAAGGTACCCATCAAGGACGAGCACAAACCAACTCCTACGTTAACGACACCTAGTTGAGGATTATCAATCATCGGGACCGTGGATGCCCCTAAAGATGGATCAGGTCTGGAGAAAGACAGTTGATCGATGGTCACTATCTGACCCTCGTGTGGAAACAATAAGACTCGAAAAATTGTAGCAACCACAGCTTGCATAGCATAAGTCCAACTCTGTCCTAACAAGAGGTTATAGTTGAGGGGAGCATCGACAACCTCTACTTAGACACACACGGTTTTCCATCCTAACTGCATAGGGAAAGAAGGAATGATGCCATGTGGTCGGAAAGAACGACCGTCGAAAGAAGTGAGGAGAGTAGGTGATGGAGACAAAACGGGTTGGCCAATGGCCTTCCAACATGCTAACGACATAATGCATATCGAGGCACCCTCGTCGACCACCGTGCGGAAGATATTCCGAGTAAAATTTTTCCTGGGATGAGCCACTATTATTTGAAATGCTACGTGGTAAGGCAAACGAGTTTTTAAGTCAGTTGTATCTAACATGATGGTTCCTAGATTACAAGTCTCAGTATATCCCAAAGCGGTTAACAAGGCTTTCCTCTGAGCAGAGCAGCTTTGGAGGACCTCCAAAGAATACATCGCACAAGGGGTTTGTGATAAATCCTCCACCACAGAGTAATTCTGGGCGGCCCTTGCATTTGGGTTGTGAGAAGCTTTTTTAAATTCACCCTTTGGAATGCGCATCATTGTTTCTCCCAACGTCTTCTCAATCTGTAGAGGAAGAGATGAAAGATCAACTTCTTTACCCTTCTCAGAAGCGCTTGGTTTACTATAGTCGTGCACTCTAGTTGATATGAAAGAATCACCCCTAACCATATATACGTTCACGGATGAGGGATTGTTTGGGGGCGGGAAGGTTTCTTGGCTTCGCCCTTCTGTGCTTGTAGAGGCTTGAGTTAGATTTTTCCCATGTTGAAAGGGATTAGTCAACATTGCTTGATGTTGCTGTGTGACAAACTTTTGGGCCTCTGCAAGTTGAGGACAAAGATGGGTCGGGTGGTCTTCTGCGCACAAGTTGCATGGATACCTCGACTTTCATTTTTCTGTGTTGTCCCCGCCAGCATTATCAGTGGGTTTTTTATCCCCCTTACCCTTCTTTCATTGTTTTTTCTTCCCTTCAGGCTGTTGGGTGGCCTTTGGGTTAGTCGACTGCATGGTGTGTACTTCCAACGTTTGGGTAGGGGGAGTAGCCAAATAAGTAGTTTGGCTGGCCACTGTGTTTTGTATGGATAACTGTTGCAACTATTTTGTCAATTGCTCAGCGAGCTTGGTTTGTGCTGAACCAACAATACCATCGGCATGTGGTCCAACTCTCTGTCTAGTTTTATCCAGTATCGAACGTGGCACATCTGGAAAGATGTTGTATAATAAACCAGACTAAGAATAGATGAGCTCAAACTGTTGAGCCCTCATGATGGCATCTTCCTCGGAGAAAACTTCGGAAGTCGCAAAGTCTTTGGATAATTGTGGGACCAAAGACTTAAGGAACCACTCAAGCAGGAATGTTGGTGGGATTGGTACTTTGATTAAACTCTTTCGACGTGTCCACTCTCGGATATGATCAAAGATATGGTCCGCTGTTGTCAGTTCAAAATTGGTGAGTAGCTCTGTGCCAGCATCGTATCTCACAGGTAACTAGAAATGGTTAAGGAAGGCCATCGCCAATTTGCCAAAAGAAGAGTATATTCTTGAGCAATCGAGTTCGATGTACCATTTCACGACACTCCCAATAAGAGTACGTTGAAACAATCGCAACTGTATGGAGTCATCTTTCAATGAGTTAGATGAGCACCAAAGATGAAAGGTAGTCACATGATCACCTAGATCTTCATTAGTCTTGGCCTTGAACTTTGGAATGTCCGAAGGCAACTTCATCGGCATAGGAGGCCAACGTGGATCGTGACAAATCAGATCATTTAACAACCTTGTCAAATCTGGCAAGTGTAAAGTCGCCAGGAATGGTAGTTTAGGTTGTTGTTGATAACCTGGGAAAAATGGTCTTGGAGTTTGACTGGCACCAGGTTGCCAAGAAAAGTTTGGTTGCTGGCCCAGATTCTGATAGAAACCATGGCCCTGACCAGCGTAAGGATTTTGCATCTGTGGAGACATCATTGGCTGATTTCCCATAAAGGACATAGAGTGTTGGGCATGCATTGTATTTGAAGGACTTTGGGAAGGATTACCCCATGCCGGTCCTGCGGGGAGAGGCATAGTAGTATGTCCGGGGTTCCATTGACTATGGAAAGAATTACCCCAGAACAACATTCTGGAGGAGGTAACAGTTTTTTTTCCTGAGTTCCAAGGTCCTGCTATGTGTGCCCCCTATGCAGGAATAGTACCCTGCGCAGGAATAGATTGTCCAAAAATGGGGTTGCCCCCAGTTAGGAACGCGGATGATGAGAAAGTGTTGTTACCAAACGTCCCATTCCAAGAAAATAGTGTCGAACCTACTAGCATATTCTGAGAAGGTGTTCCTTGACTCCCTACTCCAAATAAACTTGTGTGTGTAGGCTGCCCGACAGACTGCTGATGCAGACCACCAAGAAAACAGGATGAAGGAGGGATATGACCTCCTGCGTAAGGAAAAGCATTAAAAGGGACAGGAGTGCCCCCAAGGTGACCTTGCAGAGGAGAGTTAGAGCTCCCTGCCCCCAGACCCAAAGTCTGTAAAGTGGAGTAGGTTAGTACATGACTTGTACCTGAACTAGGCATTTCGTATGAGAACGGAGGGCCTGTCACACTAGGTGTGAAGGGGGTTGTGGCCTTCGCCATAGATGGGTTCGGTCCACTGTGCGATGTAGTTGCGACCGAGACCATGGTGGCTCAAACCAACGATGGTAGGTTAGGAGATGACTCTCTTGTGGTGGAAACTGTGGTGGGAATTGAAGAATTCCCAGAAGGAGCAACAACATTTGTTTCCATTGCTGTGTGAGGCACTATCTGGCGTTCGTGAAATTGGATTGTTACAATAAATGGTGCCAAGATATCAGTGGTTGGGGTTTCAACCGAGCCAAGAGCGGTTGCTTCAAGGTCCAAAACGATTGATTCCTCCAGGAGTTGTTCGGGCATAAAGGTTTGTAACCCGGTCGCTTCAAAAGACCCTTGTTGGTCTAGCTTCCACCTTAATGGTGGCGGGGGTGGCTACAGTGTAACCGGTGGCAGGCCAAGAAGCCTTCGTGACCAGCAGAGCTCGAGATCCTCCATTGTGTGAGAAGATCCAATACATGCTAAGGTATTCTAAACGTTCAAAAGTAACACACACTAAAAAGAAGCCCCTAAGAGATAAGACAAGCAATCACTAAACTATTTGGAAGAACAGTTACAACAACCAACACTAGAGCAACTTACCAGTGCAAGTGAAACTCGAACACGAAAGAACCCTCCGAGTATACTCTGCAAAGCGTGGCCCGATATCTATCCTAGGTACCACGGTATACCCCCCTAGTCACCTATGTATGTCCCTAAAAATATTGGCAACTAGGTTGCCAGCACGTGAACAGTCACCAGGTGGGTACAGTCAAATGTCGGGTAGACCACAATGAGCAGGGTATCGAGCCCGAAACCTGTCAAGGGTATTGAGAGAAAATGGTCCGGAAGACAACTGAGGACCTCGAATGGATTCAAGACCCATGAAGCCTCGTGGAAAATTCAAATGACGGAATCCCAAAACAAGCCCTCCATATGTGTTCTCCACTATGATTGGTCTGGCTTTGGAGGGGTTATCTCTGCTACCTTTCCGCACGCGACCTCGTGTTTATCCCCTGTGTTAGAGGGGGGTCCTACATAACTTCCACGAAACTGGACTTAGACACTCCCTATCTCAGAATCTAATGTTTGGTTTTGAATGGCCTTGAAGAGTTTCCTCTCCAACCTAATCCAAGGCCCTAGTCCTGAACTAGTTTGTGAACCCTACAAACATAAAAGTCTAGTAGATTTTAAAATTAGTGTTGCTTTTATGGATTTATCTTACGTCAAGGGGTATGAGGGTGAAACTGATGATGTGTAAAAGACGAAAGCAAAAAATGAATGAGAAAGCTGGAAACATAAGACTTTTACGAAATGCAAAATTTCAACAACTTTTCACAAAGAAAGATTTTAAATTTTTCTAAGATTTTGGACAACAAACTCAAAGGAATTTCACTCAAATACGAACTACTTATGATCTAAGTGAACTGCAAAAACTTACGAAATAAAAGACTTTTCCCTAGCTAATGAGGCATAAACATGCTCTTCAACCAAAGAAGAAAATGAAAAGAGATTTTTTTATTTTATTTAAGTGCTAGTAAAGCAATAAAGGGAAAATACCGACAAGCAAAAAACCAAGAAAAACAATTCTGGCTTAAAGCGCAGATCACAAAGAATCAGATTAAAGAATCACACAAAGGCAGTTGAAAAAACACTGACTCTCATGCTTGTCTAAAAGCCATAAAACAAAACTTTTTTTTTTAAATTTTTCTGTCAACTTTTAATTGAGAAAAAAGCAAGCTAAGGGTAAGATGAAGCCTAAGCTACTGACTATTCAAACATAGATTCAAACACCTGAGAGGAATAATTCTTATCAAAGGAGGGGATGACTGCCCCACCCTGAACAAAAAGTAGCCTGTACAAGCATGCGACTGTTACTCAAACAACACGCATGCAAACACGTACTGAACAGAGATAGAGAGCGTGTACACACGGGCTAACCTTTTACAGGCTGCGTGTATATTTAAATTCTAAGGAAAAATATGAAAACAGGTAGTCCAAACCAGGAAGAGGCCTCTAGTATTGATAAATAGGATCCCTTGAAGTCTTGGATACTCTTTCTAACAGAAAAAACAAATAATGCAAGGAAAAAATAATAAGGCAAAAAAAAAGCAATCTGAGATAGGACTGTTTAACAAGCAAGACTCAGACAAGATTCCAAAAAACCCCCTGAGAATGTGTAATTCTGACAGGGAGAAGGAGGACTTCCTCTAAGGTTCTCTGAACTCCTACACGCTACTGCTATCTCTACAGCTAGCGCTCACACGTGGGCTGTCAGAGGATAGGGCGTGGGTACACGCGTTCAGGCCTTCTGTAGGTTGCGTGTACCTCTTTGTGTCCTGAAAAATATAGTCAAGCAAAAGTCAGAGAAAGCTGGTATGGAAAACCAGACTCCCTGCTACCTCAGACCTTACAGAAAAAGAAAAGACAGGTAAAGAAAAAACATAAAACCTAATCTTTAAACTACCCAAAAACTTAAATAAATCCAGGAACCCTAAAGAGTATTCTCCCCAGTATGGTCACCAATTCTGTTGTTGGGAAAAACACCCTACGGACTAGCAAATTAGGGCCTACTTTGCATGCAGATTTGACCAAATAGAAACTACTTTTTTACCTACATCCCAAGATTTAAATCCCTTTTTCTCAGTAAATGCATGGAAAAGGACCACCTACCTTATTACCGATGTTCGATGTCGATCCTCCGTTGTGCTTGACTACTTGTTCGCAATGCTCCTTCCAAAGATGACCTGCACTCAAGACAAACAACAACTATGCATGCATGCTACTTCTATACTCAAGGGTTAGAAATCAAGCATAAATTAATCAAACTATAGACAATTCATGAATTGGGATGGGAAAATCATTCTCTTTATTATTTAAAATAAGTCAACTTACAAAAGATGAGACCGGCCACTGCTCCTTGAATCTGATCCTGGGCTCCTCTTCTTCTGTCCTTCAACTGCTTTGCGTTAAATCTCCTTTGGCACGAGGAAAGGATAAAGGGTTGGGACAATGGATTACGTAAATGGGCAGAGTTTCTTCGCTATATTTTTCCTCCTCCAAATGGTACCCCTACCCCTTATTTTATAGGCTAGAAGGAGCTAAGGTTTTGGATGAACCCTCGGCCATGTATGGTCGGGAGTTTCAGTTAACTGACCCATATCTTTTTGTTTCATCGGAAACTTTCCTTTTTTCGTGCTTTTGTAGGTACACACAGGCTGTTGTGAGTCATCTAGCGTGTACACGCGTTCAGTAATGGGTTAGGGCGTGTGGGCCTTTACACAAGAGGATTTTCAAAGAGTTGTTCAGCAGAGTTTTGGCAAAGAAGGGATATGAGTTGGCCTAATGCCAGGTAAGCATGTGTGGTGCAATTTAGGGTTATAACACCCCCTGGTGGAATGATGCACTTTTTCTTGTGCAAGATAGAAAGATAGAATGTGCTAGCTTTCCCTTGGGTGGAATGATATTTTTTGAGATAAGATTTTACTTTTGCAAGAGGGAAAGATAACACGTGTTAGCTTTCCTCCATGGTGGAATAATGTTGTTCGAGATTTACTTGTTCTTCTGCATGATGAAAATCTAGAACACGGTGGAATGATGTTGTTCGAGAAGCGCTTGTGCTTGTGCAAGACAAAGAGCTAGTTTTCCCCCACGATCGAATGATATTGGAGATTTGTTTGTGCTTGTGTAAGAAAGAAAGATAGAACCTGCCAAGTTTCCTCCATAGTGGGATGATGTTGTTCGATATGCGCTTGTGATTGTGCAAGAGGGATAACTAGCACATGTTATCTTTCCCCCATTGTGGAATGATGTTTTTCGAGATGCACTTATGCTTTTGCAAGAGGGAAAGATAGCATGTGCTACCTTTCCCACACTATGGAATAATGTTGTTCGAGATGCATTTGTACTTGTGAAAGAGGTAAATATATCATGATGGAATGATGTTTTTCAAGATGTTCGTGTGCGTGTGCAAGAGAGAAAGCTAGTACACACTAGATTTCCCCCACAATGGAATGATATTCAAGATGCGCTTGTGCTTGTGCAAGAGGGAAATATAGCATGTGATAGGTTTCCCCCATGGTGGAATGATACTTTTCAAGATGAACTTGTACTTGTGTAAGAGGTAAATTTAACACTTGTGCTTGTGCAAGATGGAAAGCTAGTGTGCGTTAGTTTTCCCCGAGGGTGGAATGATGTTGTTCGAGAAACACTTGTGCTTGTGTAAGATGGAAAGATAGCGCATGTTATCTTTTTTCCATGGTGGAATGATGTTGTTCAAGATGAACTTGTGCATGTGAAGGAGGAAAAAATATCATGTGCTAGATATCCCCCACAACGGGTGCTAGCTTTCCCCCATGGTGGAATGATATTTTTCGAGATGAACTTGTGCTTGTGTAAGAGGGAAAGTTAGCACATGTTCTTGTGCAAGATGGAAAGCTAGCGAGCTCTAGTTTTCCCTAAAGGTGGAATGATGTTGTTCAAGAAACACTTGTGCTTGTGTAAGATGGAAAGATAGCACATGTTAGTTTTTCTCCATGGTTGAATGATATTATTTGAGATGAAATTGTGCTCGTGAAGGAGGAAAAACTAGCATGCGCTAGCTTTCCCCCACAGCGGAATGATGTTATTCGATATGCACTTGTGCGTGTGCAAGATGGAAAGCTAGCATGTGCTATATTTTCTCCATGGTGGAATGATGTTTGAGATGCGCTTGTGTTTTTCCAAGAAGGAGTACTAACCTGTACTAGCTCTCCCCCATGATGGATTGATATTGTTTGAGATGTGCTTGTGCAATACAAAAATCTAGCACGAGCTAGCTTTCCTCCATGGTGGAATGATGTTGTTCGAGATGTGTGTGTGCTTGTGTAAGATGGAAAGATAACATGCCCCCATGGTGGAATGATGTTCAAGATGCATTTGTTCTTATTCAAAATGGAAAGTTAGCATGCGATAACTTTCCCCCATAGTGGAATTAGGTTGTTCGATATGCACTTACACTTTTGCAAGAGGGAAAGCAAGCATTCGCTAGCTTTATCCATGGTGGAATTTTGTTGCTCGGGATGCGCTCGAGCTTCTACAAGAGGGAAAGATAGCATGCGTTATCTTTCCCCCACGATGGAATGATATTGTTTGAGATGCGTTTATGCTTGTGGAAGAGGGAAATTTAAAACATGATAGATTCCCCCCATGCTGGAATGATGTTGTTTGAGATGTGCTTATGCTTTTGTAAGAAGGAAATCTAGATATCATGTGCTATATTTCCCCCATAGTGGAATAATGTTGTTTGAGATATGCTTGTTCTTGTGCAAGAGGGAAAGCTAGCATGCTGGAATGTTGTTCAAGATGTGTTTATGCTTGTGCAAGAGGGAAATATAGCACAATGGAATATTGTTAGAGATGTGTTTATTCTTGTGTAAGAGGGAAAGATAGAATGTGTTAGATTTCCTCCATGGTGGAGTTATGCTCAACAATCCTTTGACATGTGCCAATTCCCCCCCATGGTGGAATGATATTGTTCAACAAGTGTTTGTTTTTGTGCAAGACCGAAAGTGTAACATCCCCAGCCATCAACCTCTGCCGGGTAACGCTACCCAAACAATTGTATCATTTATTTTCTTCTCTGATACCAATTCATGACATCCCCTGCCTTAAACCAATAGGATATGCCATGCCACCGAATAACTTTCATGTTCTGATATCATATATATTTATATACATATATATCTTGTGCAAATTAAACGACTATAGGATTATGTTCATACCACTTATTCATGCGGAAACAACATTAAACATACATACAACATATGCAGACAATTCTAATAACATTATAACTTGTTTTCAAGATACACATCATACAGAGAACAAATATTTGGTACTTATCTTTTAACAGATAAACACCAACTGCATCCAGACCTCCCACGAACCTCCTGGCCTTAGACCATGTTACTTATTAGTCTTAGTAGTGGGTCACCCCCGAGCTGTGACTAAAATCCACCAGGAAAGGGATTCCTATGCTTGGCAAGGACAATAGGAAAGTCACATAGATCAACAAGAAGTATTTTCTCCCACGATCCATCTCACACTAACAGCCTAAAAAATTTCATTCCCCACATGCTTGTCCCACCCCAGGAAGTGTGCCCCTTCTATGCTCAACAATCCTTTGGCTACCCCATTTCCCTTCCAGGGCTTCAACAACATGTCGGACAAGAATTATCAGAGCACTATAGTTGTCGTTGGGCTCCCTCTGGGAAAATCACTTCCCCAACGACCTCTCTCACCTGGAGAGAGTTTCTTACAAGCCTGACAACCTGCTTCTTCAGTCCACGGGCCTAAAAACCCACCTCTTCAAACCCACAAACCTGAAAACCTGCTTCTTCAGTCTAACTCCTAAGTCAATTCCAGTAAGGGTGATGGAAACAACAAAGCTCGGTATATATCATATGATGGAAGCAAGCCATGCTCAATCAAGGAATTGTGATGGAAACAAAAACAAACCGTTGAGACACACTAGAGGCTCAAGAAAAGTACATGTGTGATGTACTTCACAGGAAAAGTATGGGATAACTCAAGTGTCTGCCGATTCCAGAGGTGTGTGAATGAAGCAGGGGTCGACGATGAAGGAAATGGCTCAGTGCGTGAATTAGTGGGTGAATCAGGTAAGACGACAGACTTGTGAGAATGGAAACAATCACGAGAATGGTGAGAGAGAACCCCAACGAGATGACTTTCCCACTTAAAAAATACATGCGCCCAGGTTGACACATGTCTTCTTGAAGTTGCATGAGCTCCACTTAACACTCGTTCCCTTTCCCCAGGAACTTAGGACAACACAGGTTATGTCAAACTTATCCTTTTGGAAATAATAAAAATATAATATCATCCCTTTAGAGGTAATCCCTTTAGCTTAGCCCCTATTCCTAGACACTTAGCCCCTTCCCTTACCCTACCTAGTGGAGCTTAGTCCCCCATAAATCTTTCTTCATGGTCGGTCTACACGCAACGATGTAATTTTATTAATGATATGATTGTTTACATATTTAAAAATATGCTCACTGGCCTTAAGCATCTAAGCTCTACGGTCTACTAAACATATAAGTCTTCCAGCTTATATACACTTGGCTCACCAGCCTATAAACATAATTACAATTCACTAGGGGCTCGACCTTGGGGTGTTACAATCCCCTCCCCTTATTTTTTCACTGTCCTCAGTGAAACTTATTTACACAACAACAACAATATTTCCAAAATCTTCAAAAAGATGTGGGTATTCTACCTGCATAGCATCTTTGTGCTCCCATGTTGCGTCCTCAGGACCGTACCAGGTCCACTGAACTTTTACAAGCCCTATGGCTCGATTCCATAGCTTCTTTATTTTCCGATCCATTATATGCATCGGCTGCACCTGAAACGCACTTTCTTGCTCCACCTGAATCACATTCCAATCAATAACATGATTAGCATCAGGCATATATTTCTTAAGAAATGAGACATGAAATACATTATCTATAGACATAGATGCAGGCAATGAAAGAATATATGCTACTGGACCAATCCTGTTTAGGATTTCAAACGGCCCACAATAGTGAGCTACCAACTTTGAACAATTTCCCAACTTCAAGGAGCTTCTGTTGGCCTTCACTTTCAAGAATACATGATCCCCTACTTTAAATTCCTTATGATTTTTGTTCTTATCAACATATCTTTTCTGCTCATCTTGGGAAACCTTCAAATTTTGTTTAATATTCATCATTTGCTCTTCCATTTCCTTGAGCAACTCTGGCCCAACCACTGCCCTATCAGGCGGGTTGTCCAAGATTACTGGGGTGTTTCACTTGCCATAAAGTGCTTCAAACAGGCTCATCTTCAGTGATTCTTGATACCCATTGTTCTAGGCAAATTATACCAATTGTAGATAATTTTCCCATTTAGATGGTTTGTCCATCACATACATCCTTAGCATATCCTCTATCACTTGGTTCACCCTTTATGTCTTCCCATCAGATTTAGGATGATAAGTTGTGTTGAAGTTCATATTTGTTCCGAACCCTTTGAATAACCCTTTCCAAAATATGAGATAAACTTTGGGTCTCTATTAGAGACAATTTTCTTGGGTATTCCATGCAAGCATGCTACTTCCCTCATACAAATATCAGCAATGTTAGTTTCCTTGTGATTAAACTTCATAGGAATGAAATGGGTAGCTTTAGTAAGCTTGTCCACCACCACCATGATTGCATCATGTTGCTTGCTTGTTCTGGGAAATCCTGTGATGAAATCCATTGTTACAACTTCCCATTTCCACTCAAGAATGGGTAATGGCTGTAGAAAACCTGTTGGGTGTCTATGTTCAGCCTTTACCTTTTGACACTCCAAGAATTTAGCTATGTATTCAACAATCTCCCTCTTCATGCCTAGCCAATAATATTGGCTATTAATTGCTGAAACTGTTTTTTGATCTCCTATGTGTCCAACATAAGGTACATTATGCATTTATTTTAAAATCACACTCCTAAATTCAGGAGAATTGTGTACATAAACTCTATTTCTGAAAAAAGAGAATTCCATCAATTCCTAATTTGTAATCTTCAACTTTTTGTTTCATTTTACTTTGTTGCAATTTTGTCACTAATTCCTTGTATTGCGAATCTGATTTTGCAGCCTCCATAATTCTGTCTTTCAAATATGATTGGTACATTCTAATGGTTCTAGCATGCAACTCATGCACTCTTTTGTTGAGTGCATCAACCACTTTGTTCTCTTTCCCCTTGATGTTCTTGATATCAAAGTCATACTCACAGAGAAATTCTAACCATCTTCTTTGCCTGTCATTTAGAGTTGGCTGATCAAACAAATATGTCATGCCATTATGGTCTATCCTCAACTCAAACCTCTTTTCCACGAGGTAGTGCCTCCACTTCTTCAAGGCATGCACTATGGCTTCCAACTCCAAATCATGAGTGGCATAGTGCCTTTCATGTTTCTTCAACTTCCTTGATTCATAACATACAACAAACCCATTTTGACTGAAGACTCCACCAAGTCCTTCTTTACATGGAACTGTGCATACAATGAAGTCTTCATTTGGATCTGCAATCCTTAAAATTGGAGCACTGGTTAATAGTTGCTTCAATTGTTGGAAGCTCATTTCACATTCTTCTGTCCATTGAAACTTCTTTCCCTTCCTTTGCAAGGAAGTTATGAGATGAGCTATTCTCGAAAACCATGCAATGAACCTCCTCTAGTAGCCAGCTAGACCCATGAAGGATTTGAATTATGTCACATTCTTATGTGTTTTCCACCCTTTAATGGCTTCTATCTTTTCAAGGTCCACTTCTATCCCTTTTTCAGATATGATATGCCCCAAATACTAAATTATGTTTTGATAAAATGAGCACTTGCTCAATTTGTCATACAGATGATGCTCTCTTAGAACTTGCAACACCATCCTCAAATTATGTTCATTCTCTTCTTCCAACTTGGAATATACAAGGACATCATCCAAAAGGAGAATGATAAACTTATCTAAATATTCTCAGGAAACACCATTCATTAGGCACATGAAAACAACTGGTGCATTTTATAACCCAAAAGGCACCACTGTGAACTCATAATGACCATACCTTGTCCTGAAGGTGGTATTTTTTATGTCTTCCTCTTTAATCCTTACCTGATGGTATCCTGACTTGAGATCTATCTTCGAAAATATCCTTGCATCCTTCAACTGATCGAAGAGATAATCAATCCTTGGTAGAGGATACTTGTTCTTTATAGTCACTTTGTTCAACTGTCTGAAATCAATGCACAATCTCAATGTCCCATCTTTCTTATTCACGAACAAGACTGGGGCACCTCAAGGTGACACACTTGGGCATATATAGCCCTTCTTCAGAAGTTCTTCAAGCTGCATTTGCAACTCCTTAAGCTCTGGCGTACTCATTATGTAAGGAGTCTTTGACATTGGAGCTACTCTAGGCATAAGATTTATAGAGAAATGAATATCTCTCTTTGGGGGTAGTCCTGATACCTCCTTAAACACATCTTCAAAATATCCCAGGACTGCATGATCCTCCATATTTGGCACCTTATCCTTATATGCTTCCTTCATACGGGTTGCAAATATTTGACAACCCTTCTTGCAACACTTCTTCAACTGCATTGCTGAAATTTCTCTAATGGCAACTGCCCTGGGAATTCCTTAGATTGTTCTCTAATTTCTTGCCTCATCCAGGCAAGTGAATGCCTTGTTACGATAGTCTAATATGGAATGGTGTTGGTCCAACCAATCCATCCCAATTAGATAGTCATAGGAACCTAAAGGCAAGATGTTTAAATCTTACCTTGTGCTTAGTCCATTCATGTCCATAATACATGACTTAACCATCGCATTAACTTTTCTTTTGGCTCTGGTAGCCAGCTTCACCAACCAATATTTTTCGTGCTTGTTTATTAACAAATGCAAACTTTCCACCATTTTAGGATCTATATAACTATGACTAGCTCCCGATTCAATTAAAATAGTAATGGTTTGGTCGTGGATCATACCTTCCACTTCAATCATATGTGACTGATACTCTACTTCTTTGTTGTCTAGGGCAGCATAGATCCTTGGTACACTTCTTCCCATGTCCTCCACTGTTTTAGCTTGTTGAACGTTGTGAACAACTCTCACTTTGTCACTTATGTGAGGAAAATCTCTAAACATATGATCTCCTTTACAACCCCAACATTGAATAGGTGGTTGCCTTGGCCTTTGACGCTCTGTCTCAATCATTCTGGGTTCTCTAGGATTTGGTTGTCCCTGAGGATTATTTCTAAATAATGGTGGCTTAGTTCTCTTCTTCCTTTGATCCATCTTGAATTTCTTCTTGTCTTCCCAAGCTTTTTGGAAAGTTGTCCTTGATTTTTGTTGATCATATAGGCACTTAGCTCACCTTATGGTCTCCTCCAATGCTTTGGGATTATCATATTGTATTTTGTCACTGATGAATGATGGAAAACCACTCAAATAACTCTGAATCTTAACTGTCTCATCCTTGATGAAAGAAACATACTTCAACAATTCTAAAAACCTTCTTTCATATTCATCTATTGTCATACTCCCAAGCTTAATTTCAAATAACTCTTTCATTTTATTTTCATAGTATCAGCTTAATGTGATGCACCTGCACAAGCTGATCCCACGACATGGATGCCTTTCCTTTGAGTTGATAGATGGAAATTCTTCCTTTTGCATGAGAAGAATAATTATGCAATTGAAAATACTTTCTCATGCCCAATATCCATGTCTTTGCATCTTCATCCTTCTTGTTCTCCCCATCAAATGTAGGAGGTTTGATTTTGTTCATTTCCCCTCATAGCTCATCCACCCCAGACCTCTTATGATTCTTGACAGGGGATGGACTTGAGCTTCTATGTGCTCTCTTATTGTAATGCCTCGGGGAGTGCTGGTGATGTCTACTAACACTTATTGTTATTATTTTCTCATTAGGAGACCTGTGACTTCCTGATTTTCTTGATCCACTCTCCTTATCCAATTTATTTTCTATTCTTTCTAGGATCTACATAAATTTAATGTTCAAGTCTCCTTGTTGCTCCCTGGATCTCATAAGATTTGTTTTATCTTCCCGGTGAATTTGGACATCTTTTTGCAACTTTTTAATGATTTTCATCATGCTCACTTCTTTATCTATCTCTTCTTCGTGCCCATTGGAGTTCGATCCTTCAACTCCCAAATGGACATCCATTCCTCTAAATTCATTCTTCGAACTGTAAGAATCTTGTGCCTCCTTCATTCCTCTGCACTATGGAACAATTCAGTTTGGTTCTGTCAATTGTTAACTCTGCAAAATGTGCAGTCAACCGAGATTTTGTCAGGCTATCAGACTTTAATAATTTTCCAGAATAAACCAATTTGATTCAACAAAAACAATATCAGATTCCATTTTCAGCAGGTCTTGGTCGGTCAAGAACCCCTCGGGATTCTATATCTAAGCCCAATTTTGTTATGCAACAAATTTCCGATGCTAGCCCCTTTTCTTCAGCCCTTGGTTTGCATGTGAACATGACTGTGACCCAACACTAATGATTTGAGATCTTATCTGGAGCCTTGAAACTTCAGGCTTCGGAGCTTCAAAGGTTTCCCTTTTTCCATGCATCCCAAACATCAGAGAACAACGAACTGTCAAATGCATGAAGAACGGTGGATCTACGGTCCACATTCCTTGCTCAGATCTACGACGGATTAGATCTTTTGGGACTACAACTTTGACAATTTCCAAATCGCTTCTCAACAAACCTCTCGGAGTGTCGAATTGGCGAACTTGTGAAGTAGGGTGGATCAACGGTCCACGTCTTCCCAGCATCCAATGATTGATACTCGCTACGGAACTCCAATATTCGAGGCTCCAAGACTTTAGAGCTTCAGGGCTCTAGGAATTCATATAATTTCACCTTTGCACATCCCAAAACTCTCGAATTGCAAATCTTTGAATACTTCCACGTTACCACCGATGACGTCATTACGTCATGTTACTTCGGCACTATGAAACTTTAGAAATTCATTCCTTCCATCACATCATGAACCATTTCTTCTGGAGTGTCAAGTCTCTAGACTTCACGATATGGTGCCACACGTCCACTATGACCATCAGAGCCCCACCATCCATGCTCGAGAGGAGGGCCACGTGGAGAAATATTAGAAGAGGAAACGTGGCCCAATCATACAGGTGACACATGTCACATTCTAATTAGCATTTCAATCATCTAAAGGTTCTTAACTCACTGACATGTGGCACACATCCCATGTGTCCATGTCATTTCAAGTGACGTCAACAAACCATGTCACTTTGGAACTTCGGGCCTCGACGGTTTTTACACTTTCACACCCCAATTCTCTTGAATGACAAACTCCTGAACTTCCTTACCTTCTGGGGTCCACATAGTACAATTGTCATCATATAAGAGGGTAACATGTGGCCCCATGTGTCGGATTTATTTTGGTCCAACAAGGTCATCAAAATTACCATTCTGGCTATCACATGGTAGGACTATGGAAGTCCATGTCACCCTTGGTGATGTCATCATTCCACGTCATTTTGGGACTTCAGGCTTCGATGGTTTGCACATCAACACACTCCAATTCTCCCAAACACCAAATTCTCGAACAAGTTGATCCATCCTTGGTCAAATCCAATAGTAAACACTTCCCCCCCGGATCTATGGTGTAGATCCTCTTCGGGACTTCATAACTTCGGGCTTCAACCCCTTTTGCTCTTATAACCCATAAAATTCACCGAAGTCGTGAATTCCGAAGGACTTGCAGGTTAACCTTAATGCACTTTTATCTATATTTGATGGTTGTGAAGGATCTTCCTTCTCCTGAACAGATCCTACGGCCCAATCACCACGGTTGTTGTGGTTTCTTTCTCTGTGGCCAATTCTTAAACCGTTATACCTCCTATGCTTCTGAACACAGTACAAGTGTTCTCTCAATTCCCTTCTATCACTCTGTACATCAAAATTCTCTGGAATTTTTACTTTGAATTCCTCATTCGTGGCCCATCCAGGTTCCGTGTGACATGGTTTGTGTCGAAATTGTTGTCGTGGAACTTGAATTTTGTCCATTTCGACAACAATTATTTTCCAAAATTTTTCCTTCAACTTCCACTATCATGGTCCATTAAGGATCAATGTTTAAACCATGGCTCTGATACCATTTTGTAACGTCCCCAGCCATCAACCTTTGTCGGGTAACGCTACCCAAAAAATTGTATGATGTATTTTCTGCTCTGATACCAATTCGTGGCATCCCCAGCCTTAAACCAACAGGATAGGCCATGCCACCAAATAAATTTCATGCTTTGATACCATATATATTTATATACATATCTATCTAATGAAAATTAAACAGCTATAACATTATGTTCATACCACTTATTCGTGGAGAAACAACATTAAACATACATACAATATATGCAGACAATTCTAATAACATTATAACTTGTTTTCAAGATACACATCATACAAAGAACATATATTTGGTACTTATATTTTAAAAAATTACCACCAACTATGTGCAGACCTCCCATGAACCTCCCAGCCTTAGACCACGCTCAACAGTGGGTCACCTTTGAGTTGGGACTAAACTCCATCGGGCAAGGGATTCCTAGGCTTGGCAAGGACAATAGGAAAGTCGCACATATAAACATAAAGGATTTTCTCCTAGGAGCCAACTTAGACTAATAGCCTACAACCTATCATTCCCCACATGCCTGCCCCACCCTAGGAATTGTGCCCCTTCTCTTCTCAATAGTTCTTTGGCTGCCCCACTTCCCTTCCAGGGCTTCAACAACATGTCGGACAGGAATTCTCAAAGCACTATAGCTGTTGTTGGGCTCCCTCTAGGAAAATAACTTCCCCAACAACCTCTCTCACCTGGAGAGAGTTTTTAACAAGCCTGACAACCTGCTTCTTCAGTTCACAGCCCTAAAAACCTACCTCTTCAAACCCACAGGTCTGACAACCTATTTCTTCAGTCCAGCTCCTAAGTCAATTCTAGTAAGGGTGATGGAAACAACAAAGCTTGGTATAGATCAGATGATGGTAGCAAGCCACGCTCAATCAAGGAACTGCATTGGTAGAAAAAGAAAACCATTGAGACACGATACAGGCTCAGGAAAAGTACAGGTTCATTGTACTTCACAGGAAAAGTATAGGATAGCTCAAGCACCTGTCGATTCCTGCGGTGCATGAATGATGCAGAGGTCGATGATGAAGGAAATGGCTCAATGCGTGAATCAGTGGGTGAATTAGGTACGATGGAAGACTTGCAAGAATGACGACGATCGTGAGAATGGTGAGAGAGAACCCCAATGAGCTAACTTTCCCACTTAAAAACTGCATGCGCCCAGGTTGACACATGTCTTCCTGAAGCTGCATGATATCCACTTAACACTCGTTCCCTTTCCCCGGGAAATTAGGACAACACAAGTTATGTCAACCTTAGCCTTTTGGAAATAATAATAATATAATATTATCCCTTTATCTTAGCCCCTATTCCTAGACACTTATCCCCTTCCCTTACCTTACCTAGTGGAGATTATTCCCCCATAACTCTTTCTTCGTGATCAGTCTACACACAACGATGTAATTTTATTGATGATATGAGTGTTTAAATATACAAAAATAGGCTCATTGGCCTTAAGCATCTAGGTTATCTGGCCTAATAAACATATAAGTCTTCCAGCTTATATACACTTGGCTTACCATCCTATAAACATAATTACAATTCAATAGGGGCTCGGCCTTGGGGTGTTACAGAAATCTAGCACGGGTTAGATTCCCCCCATGGTGGAATGATGTTGCTCGAGATGAACTTGTTCTTTTGAAAGAGGAAAAGCTAGCACACACTAGCTTTCCTCCATGGTGAAATGATGTTATTCGATATGCACTTGTGCTTGTGAAAGAGTGAAAGATAACATAATGGAATGATGTTGTTCGAGATGTGTTTGTGCTTTTACAAAAGGGAAAGCTAGCACATGCTATCTTTCCCTCACTGTGGAATGATGTTCAAGAAGTACTTGTGCTTGTGCAAGATGAAATGTTAGCTTTCTCCCATGGTGGAATTTTTTTGTTCGAGAAGCACTTGTGCTTGTGCAAGATGGAAAGCTAGCATGCACTAACTTTCCCCCAAGGTGGAATGATGTTTGAGACGAACTTGTTCTTGTGAAGGAAGGAAAACTAGCATGCAATATCTTTCCCCCACGGTGTAATGATGTCATTTGATATATGCTTGTGCTTGTGCAAGAGAGAAAGCTAGCATATTGGAATGATGTTGTTTGATATGTGCTTGTGCATGTTCAAGAGGGAAAACTAACACACACTAGCTTTCCCCCATGGTGGAATGATGTTGTTTGAGATGCACTTATGCTTGTGCATGTGTAAGAGGGAAAGCTAGGACGTGCTATTTCTCTACTATGATGGAATAATGTTGTTCGAGATGTGTTTGTGCTTGTGAAAGAGAAAAATCTAGCGTACTGGAATGATGTTGTTTGATATGTTCTTGTGCATGTGCAAGAGGGAAAACTAACATGCGCTAGCTTTCCCCCATGGTGGAATGATGTTGTTTGAGATGCACTTGTGCTTGTGCATGTGTAAGAGGGAAATCTAGGACGTGTTATCTTTCCACTATGATGGAATAATGTTGTTTGAGATGTGTTTGTGCTTGTGCAAGAGGGAATGCTACCACACACTAGCTTTCCATCATGGTGGAATGATGTTGTTCGAGATGTGCTTTTTCTTGTGCAATAAGAAAAACTAGCATGCGTTATCTTTTCCCCTTGGTGGAATGATGTTGTTCAAGATGCGCTTGTGATTTTACATGAGACAAATATAGAATGTACTAGATTTCCTCCTTAGTGGAATGATGTTGTTTGAGATGCGCTTGTGATTGCACAAGAGGAAAAGCCAACACTTTCTATCTTTCTCCCATGGTGGAATGATGTTGTTCGAGATAAGTTAGTGCTTGTGCAAGAGGGAAATCGAGAATGCACTGGATTTCCCCCATGGTGGAATGATGTTGTTTGAGATGTGCTTGTGCTTTTGCAAGAGGAAAAGTTAGTATGCTTCCCCCACAGTAGAATAATGTTGTTCAAGATGCGCTTGTGCTTGTGAAAGAGGGAAATCTAGCACACATGAATAATGTTGTTCGATATGTGCTTGTTCTTGTGCAAAAGGGAAAACTAGCATGCGCTAGCTTTCCCCATGGTTGAATGACATTTGAGATGTACTTGTGCTAGTGCAAGATGGAAAGATAGTGCGATAGCTTTCCCCCGTGATGGAATGATGTTGTTCGAGAAGCGCTTGTGCAAAATGGAAAGCTCGCATACATTAGCTCTCCCCCACGGTGTATTGATGTTGTTCGAGATGATCTTGTGCTTGTGAAGGAGAGAAAAATAGCATGCACTATCTTTCCCCCTCGGTGGAATGATGTTATTTTATATGCGCTTATGCTTGTGCAAGAGGGAAAGCTAGCATACTAGAGTGATGTTCGAGATGTGCTTGTGCTTGTGCAAGCTAGTTTTCCTTCACAATGGAATGATGTTGTTTGAGATGTGCTTGTGATTGTGCAAGAGTAAAAGCTAACACTTAAGAGCTTTCCTCCACTGTGGAATGATGTTGTTCAAGCTAAGATTGTGCTTGTGCAAGAGGGAAAGATATCACACGCTAGGTTTCCCCCACAATGGAATGATGTTGTTTGATATGTAGTTGTGCTTGTGCAAGACGGAAATCAAGCTCACACTAACTTTTCCCCACGATGGAATGATGTTGTTCGAGAAGCACTAGTGCTTGTGCAAGATGGAAATCTAGCACGTGTTATCTTTCCCCCATGACTAAATGATGATGTTCGATATGAAGTTGTACTTGTGAAGGAGGGAAATCCTGCATGTGCTAGCTTTCCCCCATGGTGGAATGATGATATTCGGTATGTGTTTGTGCTTGTGCAAGAGGGAAAACTAACACACAATGGGAATATGTTGTTCATGATGTGTGTGTGCTTATGCAAGAGGGGAACCTATTACACATTATCTTCCCCCCATGGTGGAATGATATTGTTCGGGATGCATTTGTGCTTGTGCAAGAGGGAAATGTAGCATGCCTCCAAGGTGAAATGATGTTATTCAAAATGCGCTTGTGTTTGTGCAAGAAGGAAAAATAACACACGCTAGCTTTCCCCCATGGTGGAATGATGTTGTTTGAGATGCACTTATGCAAGAAGGAAATATAGCATGCACTAACTTTCCTCCATAATGGATACATGATGTTTGAATTGAGCTTGTGTTTGTGAAAGAGTGAAATATAACACACAATATATTTCCTATGTAGTGGAATGATGTTTGAGATGCACTTGTGCTTGTGCAAGAGAGAAATCGAACACTAGCTTTCCTATACGGTAGAATGATTTTGTTCGAGATGTGCTTGTGCTTGTGCAAGAGTGGAAGCTAGCTTACGCTATTTTTCCTCCATGATGGAATGATGTTATTTGAGATGCATTTGTGCTTATGCTGAAAGGAAAGCTAGCATGTATTAGCTTTCCTCCACGGTGAAATTATGTTGTTCTAGATGCGCTTGTTCTTGTGCAAGAGGGAAATTTATCATGTGCTAGCATTTCTCCATGGTGGAATAATATTGTTTGAGATGAATTTTTGTTTGTGAAAGAGGGAAATCTAGAAAGCTAACCTCCAAGGTGGAATGATGTTGTTCGAGATGCATTTGTGCTTGTGAAAGAGGGAAAGATAGCATGTGCTAGCTTTCCCTCATGGTGGAATGATGTTGTTGGAGATGTTCTTGTGCTAGTGCAAGGGGGAAAGCTAGCACTAGCCATCTTTCTTCCACAATGGAATAATGTTGTTCAATATGTGTTTGTTCTTGTGCAAGGGGGAAAGCTTGTGCACACTAACTTTCCTCCACAATGGAAAGATGTTTTTTGAAATGTGTTTTTGCTTGTGCTAGAAGGAAAACTAACATGTACACATATTCTTTGATTGCACAATGTTGTTGTAGGAAATGTTGTTAATTTTGTGCTAGAAAGAAATCTTTCCTTCAAGGTGCAATGATTTTGTTGGCTATGTGTCAGAGGGAAAATTAGCAGAGGCTAGATTTTCTTCATGGTGCAATATTGTTGTTGACAATGTGCTTGTGCTTGTGCTTATGTTATAAGGAAAACCAAAGGAAAGCTAGTGGGTGCTATATTTCCTTCACGAGAAAAATATTTCTTGGCAATGCACTTATGCTTATACTAGAAGGAAAGCTAGCACATGTTATCTTTCCTTCATAGTGTAATGTTGTTGTTGGCAATGTGTTTATGGTTATGTTATATTGAAATCTAGCGTATGTTAGCTTTCTTTGATAGTGGAATGTAGTTCTTGGAAATGGATTTTTATTTGTGAAAGAATAAAATCTAGCAGGTGCTAGCATTATTTCATGATACAATGTTGTTGGAAATGCGCTTGTGCTAGCTTTCCTTCATTGTGCAATGTTGTTGTGAGAAATGTTGTTGTTCTTGTGCTAGAAGGAAAGCTTTTTTCGATGGTGCAATGTTGTTGTTGACAAAGTGTTAGAAGGAGAGATAGTAGGTGCTAACTTTCCTTCATGGTGAAATATTCTTGTTGGCATTGTTCTTGTGCTTATGCTAGAAGGAAAACTAACAGGTTATAGCTTTCTTTCATGGTGCAATATTGTTGTTGGAAATTTTCTTGTGCTTATTCTAGAAGGAAAGCTACTAGTTGCTAACTTTTCTTTATGATGCAATGTATTTCTTGGCAATGCATTTGTGCTTTTATTAGAATGAAAGCCAGCATGTGCTAGCTTTGATGTGTGTTTGTATTAGAAGGAAAGCTAATATATGTTATTTTTCATTCATAGTGCAGTGTTGTTATTGGAAATGCACTTGTGCTTGTGCTAGAAGGAAAGCCAACATGTGCTAACTTAATTTTACAATAGAATATTATTTTTGGAAATGTGTCTATGATTTTGCAAGAAGGAAAACTTGGAAACGTTATCTTTCCTTCACATTGCAGTGTTGTTGTTGGCAATGTGCTTGTGTTGGTGCTAGAAAAAAAGTTAGCATGCACTAGTTTTCCTTCATTGTGAAATGTTGTTGTTCCCATGCTAGAAATAAATTTTCCTTCACAGTGCAATGTTGTTATTAGCAATCTGCTTGTGCTTATGGTAGAGGAAATCTAGTACTTGCTAGCTTTCCTTCACGATGAAATGTATTTCTTGGCAATGCACTTGTGATTGTACTAAAAGGAAAGCTAGTATTTGCTAGCTTTCTTTTATAGTGCAATGTTTCTGTGGGAAATAGACATGTACTTGTGCTAGAAGGAAGGCTAGAGTGCGCTATCTTTCCTTAATAGTGGAATTTTGTTATTGGAAATCTGTTGATGCTTGCGCAATAATAGTAGGAACTAGCTTTCCTTCACGTCGCAGTGTTGTTGTTGGAAATGTGTTTGTACTAATGATAGAAAGAAAATTAGCATGCATTGGTTTTCCTTCATTGTGTCATTTTTTTATGGGCAATGATGTTGATCTTGTGCTAGAAAGAAAGTTTTCCTTCACAATGCAATGTTGTTGTTGGAAATATATTAGAAGGAAATCTAGAAGGAACTAGCTTTCCTTCATGGTGCACTATCATTGTTGGCAATGTGCTTATGCTTATGCTAAAAGAAAAACTAAGAGGTGCTAGCTTTTCTTTACGATGAAAAATATTTCTTGGCAATGCAATGCACTGGACTTGCTTGTACTAGAAGGAAATCTAGCATGTGCTAGATTTCATTCACAGTGCAATATTGTTGTTGACAATATGCTTGTGTTTGTGCAAGAAGGAAAACTAACATAAATTAACTTTCCTTCACACTAAAATGTTGTTGCTGAAAATGTGTCTGTGCTTATGAAAGAAGAAAATCTAGCAAGTGATAGCTTTCCTTAATGGTGCAGTGTTGATTTTTTCAATGTGCTTCTACTTATGCTATAAGGAAAGATAGAATTCATAGGTATTCCTTCATTGTGCAATTTTTTTTTGTGGGAAATGATGGTGTTTTGTGTTAGAAAAAATGTTTGTGTTGGTGATAGAAGGAAAGCTAGCACATTGTGCTAACTTTCCTTCATTGTGCAATGTCGATGTGGTAAATTTTGTTGTCCTTGTACTAGAAATAAAATATTCCTTCATGGTGCAATTTGGTTGTTGGCAATGTGTTAGAAGGAAAACTAGCAAGCACTAGCTTTCCTTCATGGCGCAATATTGTTGTTAGGAATACATTTGTGTTTGTCTTAGAAGGAAAACTATCAAGTGCTAATTTTTCTTCACGGTGTAATTTTGTTGTTGGTAATTTGATTATGCTTGTACAATCAATGCTTCAAGGGTGCCTTTTTCCTAATGACACAATGGCCAGTGTTTTATCTTTGAGTGTGTTTGTTGTTGGATCTGGAACAAGCTACAAACATCCACGATGATTCAATAAGTAGTATATTTAAATATGATGGTGTTGTTGGTTTTCAACTTGTGCTTGAACTTTAATAAAAACTAATGGTTTATTGTTTTCCTTCTAGCACAAGCACAATGATCTAATCACCATCTTTTGAGCCACATAGAATAGTGTGATCTCTATACAATTTTGAATTTTATGAATAATGTATGATTAAGTATACTACACTTTGCTTCCAATGCACAATTATGCAACTATTAAAGTAACAAGAACAACTCTTTTAACATGTATTATTTTTCTCTCCTAATGAATATGACATCTCTATTGTATCATTAAGGGCTTTCAAAAACAATTTCACTAATGACTAGAGGTACAAGTTCATACTCTACCTCATCTACATAACTATCTGATAAAACTTAAATCTACACTTTTTGACGTTCTAAAGTTTAACATCCCTATGTATCCATATTAAAGAGTGTGTCCTCAGATGAGTTTAGGTAGGGAGTCATAAAATTTGAACTAAAGGTTCAAAATGAGATTTCATAACTTTCAGAATAAAAATGAGAATTATCTAGTATTTATATTAACAAAAAAATTATTTGGAAGAAAATATCTAGCTTGGCTTCCAATTTATCATGTTTAGACATTAAACATCCTCACTAAGCTAGCTATAAATATCATTTCTCCTTCTCATGGGAATTGTTTGACATCTAGTGTAACATCCATTTTGGAATTTCTTTGATTTTCCAAAGGACCTTGTGGTTCTACAACTTTTGCAAATTTCTTATGAGCACAATTCATACACATACATCAATAAAACAAGTTCCATCTCCATAGTTAAATAAGAACTGGTGGTTTCATATGAGTTGATATTTTCATTCTCTGATACTACTTAGATTTCTAATTGTCAGGTCTTCATATATATTTTGTGTGATTTATATGTAAAGTGCCTTTTGGTGGATGGTGGTTAGATCTCTAATTGTTAGGTCTTCATATATATTTTGTGTAATTTATATGTAAAGTGCCTTTTGGTGGATGGTGGGGAAATGGTTTTCATTGTGTACAAAATCATTGCCATACCATTTTTATTTGGAAGAAAATTTCTAGCTTGGCTTTCAATTTATCATGTTTAGACATTAAACATCCTCACTAAGCTAGCTATAAATATCACTGCTCCTTCTCATGGGACTTGTTTGACATCTAATGTAACATACATGTTGGACTTTATTTGATTTTCCAAAGGACCTTGTGGTTCTACAACTTTTGCAAATTTCTTATGAGCACATTTCATACACATACATCAATAAAACAAGTGCCATCTTCATAGTTATTAAGAACTTGGTGGTTTGATATGAGTTGATATTTTCATATACTACTTAGATCTCTAATTGTTAGGTCTTCATATATATTTTGTGTAATTTATATGTAAAGTGCCTTTTGGTGGATGGTGGGGAAATGTTTGTCATTGCGTACAAAATCATTGTCATGCCATTTTTAATTATTGCAACTATATTACTTTTTTGAAGGTTGTGTTTTTGATCAAATATAAGAGAAACTTTACATGGTTTAACCATAATTACAAATTACAATTCAATTATGTGTTATAGAATTCATAGGAGTTACAATGGAAGATATAATTTTGACAAAAGGGGTAAAGTTATTGGGCCATGAAGGGTTGAATCTACATACAATGGGACTTATTATGGCGGAGAAAGAGTTAATGCATCTATGCCATGGTTTTGATAATTGATGTCACTCAACCACATTTGATTGTGGAAGATGTTGATGAAGGTGACATACAGTCGTGGAAGTTCATGGATTTGAGGCACAACATAGGTAAATCAAAATATCAAATCATGTGTGAAGTGTTATTGATAGTATACTTAATATATATTTTTAGCAAATACTGTTAAGTGTTATTGATAGTATACTGAATTTTTTTTTAGAAAATATCGTTAAATATTATTGATAGTATACTAAATGTTTTTTAAAGAAAATACTAAGTTTTTTTTTAATTTGGTGTACATGTGCAAATGTTTCTTCTACATTTTCTATTGGAGACGAGGTAGATCTTCTACAACATGGAGTGAAGGTGGGTGAGGGATCCATATTCAATACAAAGCTCCGACATAAGGTGCATGGAAGGATGGTAAAGAAAGGATGCATAGTGGTTAAAATTGAGAAGGTGTTAAAACATGATGCTCCTCTACCACATTCAATAGGAGTTGAACATACACTAGGGAGTGCATTGAAATTTTGTGAGATTTGGACAGAATTAGATTTGGAATCTCATTGTCATGATCATCCCATAAATATTCCCCGATATAGGTTTACATTCACATGTACAAGGGTTTCTCTTCAACATGGATGCACGGGAACAAACATGTGCATTGCCAAAGGAATGATAGTTAATGTTCATGAGGATGACATTTTTGAGGTTGAAAGACTAGGTGAAACATAATTTAGTGTTTGCATGGAAGAGGTCCATGGACATTGTGAAAGATGTAGGATTGGGAAATAGTCTATACACCATTTGGTTAGATGGACAATAAATAAGTTGGTGGAAAACAAAGGTGAGATGTTAAGGGTCAAGAAAAAGATTAAGGAGCCACCCAAGGAAATGGTGATATCGGATGTGATAGAGGACTCAAGTCCCTTGAACAAATGGGATGGGGATCTTTATAATGAAAAAGTTATAGACTCAAATGATATGCATGTAATGAGACCATATAAAATGATTAAATGAGTTATGGCTACAAAAAAGTTGCAAAATGTCAAACAAAGATAGATGATGAGAAAGACATCCAACTTTTGGCAGCAGATGAATGTTGTAAACAATATTGTCTTCAACATGTGGATAGAAAGGCCATTGCAGTTTCTAGGAGTATGGAACACAAATAAAAATGGTATTAGGGAATTTGTCTTGAATTCACTTATTTCAAATGCAGTGATGTCAAAAATCCATGGCCATGGCCTACCTCCTATTGTTAGAAAATTAAAGGACATGATATTTAATGGAAATATTAGTTCTAAGAAAGCATGGTACAAGATACATAAGATTCCTCAAAGCACCTTCTGTAACTACCAACATTATTTACAGCATGGAAACATCAAAGCCATTCATGGTAACACCAACACATGCACATACCATGGAAAACATAAAAATATTACACATAATTGTAATGGATAATTCAGATTATTCACCAAACCAAACATGTCAAGTCGAAGAAGATGGAAGGTCTACTCCTTTAAGATTGTTTCCTTCTACTTACACACAAAGTTCTTTGTTAAATGAGATCAATGAGGCTCTTCAAAAGCTGAATTACCCATCAATATCACAACCAACAACGAGCAATATTTGGAATACTAATTTTTGAGATGTGGAATTCTCAAAGAATACTAACTTCAGTAAATGTAGTGAATGTATTGCACTGAAATCACAGATGAAGTCAAAAACTACAAAAGCATTGGAAGAAAAGCCAAGGGATAGATTGAAAAAACATGGAAAGATTGTTATGTGTGGAATATATTGCTACTTTTCCCACAGAATTATGTCAGAGCATATTTCAAAGGAGTATTTGAGCATTATCCATGATAAAATGGAAAAAGAAAATAATTCAATCCAAAGGCTATGTGTCAAATCGAAATCTATTGCATGAACAAACTTGGGTTCATCATTGACAGGTATGCTGACACATGGGCATAATACATGAGGTTTTGGTCATTTATCCCTAACACTTGTACATATGGGATCACAATTTACCATTACATCCCTTGCAAAGTGCTTGAGGGACCTTGAAGACCCATATCTTGATATGTATGGTGATTTTCTTTATGAGAGTGGAAGTTCTAGAAACCCACTCTCAAATGCATTACTAGACAATTGTATTTACTCAAAATGTAGAGTGTACAAGGATGATTTTCTATCTCATGGAAGATAAAAAAATCAGAATGTTGATTTTAAACCTCCTCCTCCACATTTGTTGTTACAGTTGGACAATGCAACAAGTGATAATAAGAATCGTTATCTTTTCATGTTTCTATCACTTTTAACTGCACTTGGTGTCTTCATCACTATTGAGGTTGGTTTCTTGCTTGTGGGACACACTCATGAAGACATAGATGGAACCTACAAAAGAATGTCTTCCAACTTGAAAATTAAAGACGTATTTTTTAACTGAAATGATGGATACATATCACACGATTGAAGAAAATGAGTGTTTCCACCTACACTGATTGACAAGGTGTATGACTTCAAAATTTTCCTTAATGGATACATCAAGGAGGGAAAAAATGCACTAGTCTGACATCTTAATCTCCAATACTTCCTATTTCTTATACTCAATGATGTTCCAGTACTAAGGTATAAAGAATCCATTAGAGCTATTGAGTGGTCAAAACCAATTGAGTTGTGGAATGTAGATGAGGAAGTTCGACCTAAATTTCCCATGGGGTAGCCATATTTCTAAGTTCCCAAAGAGAATGATGTTTATCTAAAAGAACTAAAGGAAGCAATAACATCATACATAAAAATGTGGAAAGACATTATCGACAATGACGATTCACCAATTGTTACAGAGGAATGGAAAAATAAAGTAGAGTATTGGGAAAGATTTCTTGATACATTAGATGAAATCTATAATGGTCACACAATAATGGAAGGAAGAGATTCATCTTCTAAGGATTTCTGGCCCAAGAAAAGACAAGTTGTCAATGCTAACCATAATTTCACTCCATGTAATCTCAAGTATTATGGATGGGGATTTTGATAATGTGACAGATGAACCAATATATGTTGGACTCAAGTGAAACAAGCCAAAGCCAACATTCAATACTATGATTAATATTGAGAAAGGAAAGATATTTCTAGTTAGATTAGGAAATGAGGATGAAGGGGAGATGATTTGGATGGAAAAATCCACCTCGGATATCTTCCAAGACAATCAAAGTGAGACACTTCAAGTAAAGGTTGATTGGTGGAAGCCTAGTTCAAGGAATACAAGGGAAAAATATTAGAACATTACTGGGTACAAATCCGGATGACACAAAACTTGTATCTATTCCAATTAATACCATAGTTTGGGCATGGATTCCAAAGAAAGAACATTACAAGAAGACCAAGATAAATAAATGTGGTCTAGAAGTTGTACTCAATATACTTGAGTGAATACCATGAGATCATGTGGAGATGATTCATAAATGTAATTTTGTCCTTTGAAGGATCTACTAATATACATGAAGATACACTTTTAAATGTTTGTTGTCTATCAAATATTCTCTTCATATTATTTTTTGAGTTTTATATTATTTAATACATATATGCAAATTTTGGTTCAACTTTAATGTATTCATGTGACAATGCTTTTTGAAAATTAGATGACACCATTCAATATTTAACTTTTAAATGCTTTGTTTAGATCAACATAACTTCTCACTATATCAAACTTGCATAATCAAATCCAATAATGCACTTAAAAACATTTTCTAGACTTGGTCTATTAAAATTATATTGGAGTAGCTAATTAATATTATTTCCATTATAAAATGTTTAAACACTTCATGAATAAATACTAGACACTTGTAATATAGTCTGAAGTGAGTTTTCCCTAATATTCCTTATTATATTTGATATAAATCAATTTGTACTACAAGTTTGCATTCTAATTCATAATAATTTGATTTTGATAGTTAAACAACTTGCAAAATCTAAAGTGGTGTGAACATTATACTCAACACAAACAAAATAATTACTTAGTGTCAATTACCAAAATGGTTAATAATAGTAACAAACACAATTAATATTTCGTTAAACAAATTCATAGGTAAGAAATTTCTTACCCAAACTATTATTCATGAGTCAATTCTTGATAAACTTTGTTTTAATAAAAAAAAATAGAAATATTAATGATAATAAAAATTACGCAGGGAATCTAAGTTTTAGAAGAATATTAATATGTTCTTTTCAATATAATATGTTCAAACATTTCATGAATAAACATTGAGCACTTGTGATATCTAATTCACTCGTATTTTCGTCTTTCCTCTAGTATTCGAAAAATATCAAATTGTACTACTTTGTCACTATTTTAATTCTTAATTGATTTTGATTGTTAAAACGACTAATAATAAACATTGAACACAATATTAACATCGATGTCATTAAATAACTTTATAGGCAAGAAATTTCATGTATATTAATCTATTATTGATGAAGTAAACCTCAATTAGTTATTCAGCTTTTAATACAAATATATATATATAAATAAATTTTGTTACTATTCTAATTTATAATTTATTTTGATCATTACAAGGGTAAACCTAGACTTAATAATTAAATATTTTCTTTTGTGGACTTTAAAATGGTGCTAACTTCCTATAATAAAATATAGTACTCGTACTCAACACTATTAACATCAATGTCATTAAATAACTTTATAGGTAAGAATTTTTTAGTATATTAATCTATTATTGATAGCATGGAAAAAAAACGTTCTTGGTCCTACCCACGCCCTTATTTGAGATCATCATGGTACCACTCACTAGCAAGTCTTTTTGGTGGACATACTTGCCCCACTACTAGAAAACTATTTCAACAAAACCGAAAATGCATTGTTGATCACTTTGGTACCATTCTCCAGTCATATTTTTCTTGTGGACCCTTATCTCTATGGCTACCACTCAAGGCATACAACTATCCACCAAATTATCTGTAATACCCCTAGGACAAACCCAACTGTAAATGTAAATGCAAATGTACTTAATCTGGTGAGTTGTTTGATATAATTTTTGTATGCACCTTCCATGGTATAGTGTGCACATGTACTGTGCACTAAAATGATGAAGTGTGCACATTCCAGGATACCATGCGCAACAAACTTAAGTGCGTGCGATTTTAAGGCCAGGGAGCCTTTGTGTATATGTTGTG
Organism: Picea engelmannii; assembly: GCA_009831015.1. Classification (NCBI taxonomy): domain Eukaryota; kingdom Viridiplantae; phylum Streptophyta; class Pinopsida; order Pinales; family Pinaceae; genus Picea; species Picea engelmannii. The sequence goes on along the minus strand of ML796491.1, from coordinate 75,874 downwards.
TTTTATAGGTTGGTGAGCCAATTATTATAAGCTAGGAGGCTTATGTTATGATTAGGCTAAAGAGCCTAGATGCTAAAGGCCAACGAGCCTATTTTTGTATATGTCTTATCATTAATATAATACATCGTTGTGTGTAGACCGACCACGATAAAAGAGTATGAGGGACTAAACTCCACTAGTTAGGGAAATGGGGGGGCTAAAAGTTAAGGAAAAGGACTAAGCTAGGGAGATTAAGCCAAAAAGGAATATTATATTAATATTCCTTAAAGTATAAATTATGTATAATTATTTTATCCAAAGTTATAAGGATGGGGACAAGTGGGCCAAAGTAGCGCTCAACATGACAAGTGTCAATTTGGGGACATGCATACATATATCTTGGACTTAGTTCATTTTCTGGGTAGGAGATCATCATCTACTCACTCATTTAGTTGTCCTTCGTACCTTCCTGTCACTGTACCTGCACCTATATCTGTACCCATACCTGTATCTATACCTGGTTAGCTTAGGAGCTAGACTGAAGAAGCAGGTTGTCAGGCCCATGGGATATTGAAGAGCCGACTTGTTAGGCCCATGAGAAATTTCTCTCTAGGTGAGATAATTGTTGGGGATTGATTCTTGAAGGTGCTAAACTACAGCTACAGGGATCTGAGATTTCCTGTCTAGACTATTGCTAAAGCCCTAGAAGGGAAGTGGGGTGGCCGAGGGACTGTTGAGTAGAGAAGGGGTGCACTTCCTGGGGTGGGATAGACATGTGGGGAATGAGGGACTGTAGGATGTTAGTTTGAGTTGGCACCCGTGATGGAGTCTTTCCTGTTGTCTGAGATACATCAACCTGGTTAGGAATCCCTTTACTCGGGTGGAGGTTAGTCCCAACTTGGGGGTGACCCACTGCTGAGAGTGATGAGTAGTGTGGTCTAAGGCTGGGAGGTTTGTGGAGGGTTTGCATGCAGTTGGTGATATTTTTACCAAGATAAGTGTCCATTTTTTTTTAAATTATATGTTTCATTATTATTTATGTGTTTATCCTATGTGTGGTTTATACCTGTCTTTATATTTATGGGTATTTCCTGTCTATTTTGCATGTATATGTACTGTTATTTACATATGAATCTATGCATTTACATAATGTATTTGTATGTTTTGATTTTTATATATAAAGTTACGCAAGAGTTTATGTGTGTATATGTTTTAATTTGCATACAGTTCGAAATTTTTTACGTGGCATAGATCAATTGGATGTTGGGGATGTTACAATATGGTATAAGAGCTCCAGTTTTCAACATTGATCCTGGATGGGCCGAGCAAGTTGATTTGAAGTGAAATTTCAAATAAAATTGATTTCGAAGTGGCCAAATTTCAAGTTACAGATTGTCCATGGTTAAAAAAAGTATAAGCAATTGCGTGGAATTGGGCAAAAGCCCCAATTTTTGTTGTTAATTCATGGGAAAATTGAGAAAATTGGCCAAGTGGTGAGATATTATTCATTTGATATCTGTTCTAGCAAATTTAGACCTGGAATTGGTTAATTTGAAGTTACAAGGAAGCCATGACAGATGGAGCGATTTTGGTTGATTTAAATTCTCAATTTGTGAATTGAGATTGGAAAAACTTTGTTCCAGAAATGTCAACCAACAACAATTTTTTGTTGCAGAGGTTGAGTTGGTGTTATCGGGGTGAAATTGAAAAAATTTCATAGTTGCAGAATGTATATGGTAAAAATTGGGAAAACATTAGGCAAAAGCCCCAATTTTTGCAGCAGAATTCACGAGGAATTGATGTGCATAAAAATGAATGTGTGTAGGTGGGCGCACTAAAAATACATGATGCGCAGTGAAAATCTTGTGATATGTGGAAAAATATCGGTGTGCAGAAAAATCTTGGTGCATGGGTGTGCACACTAAAATTTGGTGTTGCGCGGTGCAGAGTGGCATTGCACGGAAAAATATTGGCATGCGGGTGTGCGCGCTACAATTTGGCATTGTGAGGTGCAGAGTGGCATTGCATGGAAAATATTGGAGTGCAGGTGTGCACACTTAAAATTTGGTACTGCGCAGTGTAGAGTGGCAATGTGCGAAAAATATTGGTGCGTAGATGTGCACATTTAATTTTTGCGTTGCGCGATGCAGAGTGGTAATGCGCAAAAAATTTTGGCGCACGAGTGTGCACGCTTAATTTTGGCCTTGCACAATGCAGAGTGGTAATGCGCGGAAAATTTTGGCACGTGGGTTTGCACACTAAATTTAGCATTGCGCGGTGTGGATTGATTCGTGCATGCGTAATACTAGCACGTCCGGTGTGCACACGCATAATAATGGCACACGTGGTGTGTGTAGTATTGACAGAGTACAGAGGAATTTTGTTGGTGCACGCACAATGTGGGTATATGTTGTCGCACAACAATTATTTAATGGTGCGCGTGGATTACTTGTGCGCGGTGGGGGCATAATAAATTTTGGCATGGTGCAGCATGTAGATTAAAATGCACGTAGAATATTAGCGTGTGACACAAAAATTGTGCACAACAGGTATTAGTGCACGAACCAAAATTGTTCCCAGTGGATATTGGCGCGCGGCACAAAAGTAGTGCGCACCAGTTATTGGCGCGACAGAGAAGTGATCCACATTGGTTATAGGTATGCGGAGCATGCACTACCTTATGGTGTTGCTGCGCATGCTAAATATGGGTGTACAGGTTCAAAATTGTGCACACAAAGTCATTTGGATGGTCTACAACAACAGAAAACCAGTGAATGTCTGTGAATTTTTATATTGTTTGAACGCCATCTTTATGAAGCGCGTTTTTAGGCCCTAAATAATGTTTTTAGCTACTAAAAAACCCAGAGAACAGAGTGTACCAAGGGTTGGTTCACTCTATCTTTGCATCTCAGATCAAATATCCCGGAGAGATATTTCTAATGGTGTAAATCGTTCGTAAATTTTAAGACCCAACTAACTTTGAAGGGCCATAACTTTCTGCTCTAGAATCATATTGAGGAACATGAGCAGTCTATGGAAATATATTGAACCATAGAAGACATTCCTAGAGATGAATTAAATTTTTGGGCATGTTAAAAATGTTTAATATGGAAAATAAGGCACCTGTATCATTCTAGACCAAAAACAAGAATTGGCCTAGAACTTCAGCAGGTTGTAACTAGCATCTCAGAACCTAGAAAAAGGTGAAACTTGGAAAGACTGTAAAAAATATGTATATGAATAAAAAAAATTGATATCCTACTAAAAATCCAATGGAGTAATTGCAAAAATGCATAATTACAGCACTATGTTGCACCAAGTTGAAGAGTGAACAAAACAATTAATGGACAATTTTCAAATAACCATAACTTTATGCTAAAGACTCAGAATTGAGCATGGAAGAAGACGTTGGAAAGGTCTTGGACAGTAGAATATAATTATTCACCCAGAAAACTGATCCAGGCAATCAATTTTTCTGGAAATCAGAAGAAATAATTATGATATATTATTGAACCAGAATGGTTCATATTTTCATGAAATTGTTGAAACAGTTAGCCTGACAAAGTTCTATCGGCTACACATTTTTCATAGTTAACAACAAATAGATCAGATAAGAATCAACACATAGTGTAGAGGAATGGAATATGCACAGGGGGATTACATCCAGGAATATGATATCATAGGGATGGATGTCCATATGGGAATTGAAGGAACAAACTCCAATGTACATGGAGAAGGACATGATGAAAACATGAATATGGTAGAGACCATTAAAAATTTGCAGAAGGATGCCCAAAGCCATAAAGATGATAATTAAAGTCATATGAAATCCAAGGAGTAGTAGGATGACTTCAACATGAAGTTAATGCACATCTTGAACAAAATAGAAAACAAATTGGATAAGGAGAGTGGCTCAAGCAAATCAGGAAGTCGCGGGTCTACTGATGAGAAAAGATGAACCATAAGTATTAGCAGACATCATTGTCACTCCTCGAGGCATTCCAATAAGAGATCACACAAAAACTCAATTCCATCCCCTGTCAAGAAGCATAATAGGTCTGGGGTGGATGATCTACAAGGAGAAATGAACAAAATCAAACCTCCTACATTTGATGGTGAGCACAAGAAGTATGAAGATGCAGAGACATGGTTGTTGGGAATGAGAAAGTGTTTTCAATTGCATAATTATTATTCTCATGTAGAAGGAATAATTACCATCTATCAACTCAAAGGAAAGGAATCCATGTAGTGGGATCAACTTGTGCAGGTGCAACACATTAAAGAGAAAAATGTTACTTGGAGGGAATTCAAGAAGTATTTCGAAAAGAATTATTTGACTAAGAGATACTATGACAAGAAAATGAAAGAGTTCTTTGAACTCAAACTTGGGAGTATGACCATAGATGAATATGAAATAAGGTTTTTAGAACTTTTAAAGTATGTTTCTTTCATCAAGGATGAGACAGGTTTAGAGGTATTTGAGTGGATTTCCATCATTCATCAGTGAAAAAATACAATATGATGATCCCAAAACATTGGAGGAGACCATAAGGCGAGCTAAATGCCTATATGATCGGAAAAAATCAAGGCCAACTTTCCAAAAATCTTGGGAAGGAAAAAATAAATTCAAGATGGATCAGAGGAAGAAGGGAACTAATCCATCCTTCTTCAGAAATAATCCTCAGAGACAACCAACTTCCAAAGAACCGAGAATGATGGAGACAAGGAGGTCAAAGTCCAAGGCAGCCAAAGATTCAATGTTGGGATTGTAAAGGATATCATGTGTTTAGAGATTGCCCTCAAAGAGGTGAAAAAGTGAGGACTGTTCACAATGCACAACAAGTTGAAATAGTGGAGGACATGGACAAAAGTGTACCAAGGATCTATGCATCCCTATGCACAACCAAACCATTGCTATTTTAATTGATTTAGGTGCTAGTCATAGTTATATAGATCCTAAGATGGTGGAAAGTTTTCATTTGCCAAGAAGCAATCATGTAAAATCTTGGTTGGTGCAGCTGGCTACCGGAGCCAAAAGAAAAGTTAATGAGGTGGTTAATTCATGTCTTATGGACATGAATGGACTAAACACCAAGGAAGATTTAAACATCTTGCCTTTAGGTTCCTATGACTATCTAATTGGGATGGATTGGTTGGACCACCATCATGATATCCTAGACTGTCATAACAAGACATTTACTTTCTTGGATGAGGAAGGGAACCTAAGGACAGTGCAGGGAATTCCCAGGGTAGTAACCATCAGAGAAATTTCAGCATTGCAGTTGAAGAAATATTACAAAAAAGGGTGTCAAATATTTGTAGCTCATATGGAAGAAACGCCTACAGATATAGTGTCAAATATTGAAGATTATGCAGTCCTAAAAGAGTTTGAATATGTGTTTAAGGAAATACCAAGATTACCCCCTAAAAGAGACATTTATTTCTCCATAAAGATGATGCCTGGAGCAGCTCCAGTATCCAGGACTCCCTACAAGATGGGTACACCGGAATTAAAGGAGTTGCAAATGCAACTTGAAGAGCTCCTAAAGAAGGGGTATATATTCCCAAGTGTGTCACCTTGGGGTGCCCCAGTTTTATTTGTGAAGTAAAAGGATGGAACATTGAGACTATGCATTGACTTTAGGTAGTTGAACAAGGTAACTGTGAAGAATAAGTATCCTTTGCCAAGGATTGATGACCTCTTTGATTAGTTGAAAGATGCAAAAATATTCTCCAAGATTGATCTTAGGTTAGGTTATCATCAAGTAAGAATTAAAGAAGAAGACATCAACAAGACTTCTTTCAGAACAAGGTATGGTCATTATGAGTTCACAGTGGTTCCCTTTGGATTATCAAATGCACAAGTTGTCTTCATGTGTTTAATGAATGGTATTTTCAGAGAATACTTAGATAAGTTTGTCATTGTATTTTTAGATGACATTCTTATATATTCTAAGTCGGAGGAAGAGAATAAACAACACTTGATGATGGTGTTACAAGTATTAAGGGAACATCAGTTGTATGCTAAATTGAGCAAGTGCTCATTTTATCAAAAGAAAATTCATTATTTGGGACATATTATTTCAAAGGATGGGATAACAGTGGATCCTAAGAAGATAGAAGCCATTACAGGATGGTCATCACCAAAGAATGTGACAGAGGTAAGATCATTCATGGGTCTTGCAGGCTACTATAGGAGATTTCTTGAAGGATTCTCAAAGATTGCACACCCAATCACTTCCTTTCAAAAGAAAGGTGTGAAATTTTAGTGGACATTGGATTGTGAGAAGAGTTTCCAACACTTGAAGAAATTATTAACAAGTTCTCCAATACTAAGGATTGCAAATCCAAATGAAGACTTCACTGTATGCACAAATTCATGTAAATAAAGAACTGGTGGATTCCTCGGTCATAATGGGTTTGTTGTATGTTATGAATCAAGGAAGTTAAAGGAGCATGAAAGACACTATGCCACTCAATATTTGGAGTTGCATCCATAGTGCATGCCTTGAGGAAGTGGAGGCACTACCTCATGGGGAAAAGGTTTGATCTGAGGACAAACCATAATGGTCTAAAATATTTATTTGATCAACCAACTCTAAATGCTAGGCAAATCAAGTGGTTAGAATTTCTAAATATGACTTTGATATAAATAATATCAAAGGAAAAGAGAACAAAGTGGCCGATGCACTCAGTAGAAGAGTGCATGAGTTGCATGCTACAACCATAAGCATGTACCAATCAGATTTGAAAGACAGAATCATAGAGGTTGCAAAATCATATTTGCAATACAAGGAATTAGTGGAAAAATTACAACAAGGTATTTTGCTGCAGAAAATTGAAGACTATAAGATAGAAAATGATGAAATTCTCATATACAAGGGCATAATTTATGTACCAAATTCCCAGGAATTGAAAAATATGATATTGAGAGAAATGCATAAAGTACCTTATGTTGGGCACCCAGGTAATCAAAAAACAATTGTAGTTGTTAAGAGCCAATATTATTGGCCAGGAATGAAGAAAGAAGTTGTTGATTTTATTGCCAAATGTTTGGAATGTCAAAAGGTAAAGGCTAAGCATAGACACCCAACTAGTTTGCTACATCCATTACCCATTACTGAGTGGAAATGGGAAGTTGTAATAATGGATTTCATCACCAAACTTCCCAGAACAAACAAGAAACATGATTATATCATGGTAGTGGTGGATAATCTTACTAAAGTTGCCCATTTATTCCAGTAAAGATCACTCACAAGGCAGCCAACATTGTTGATGTTTACATGAGAGAAATTGCTTGATTACATGGTATACCCAAGACAATTGTGTCTAACAGAAATCCAAAATTTACCTCAAATTTTTGGAAGGGGTTATTTAATGGATTTGGAACAAATTCAAATTTTAGTACAACTTATCATCCAGAATCAGATGGACAAATAGAGAGGGTGAATGAAGTGATTGAGGATATGTTGAGGATGTATGTGATGGATAAAACATCAAAATGGGAAGACTACCTACACTTAGTAGAGTTTTCTTATAACAATGGGTACCAAGCATCTCTAAAGATGAGCCCATTTGAGGCACTTTATGGCAGAAAGTGCAACACACCGGTAAGTTGGGACAACCCAACAGATAGAGCAGTAGTTGGGCCAGATTTACTCAGGGAAATGCAGGAGAAAATGTTGAAAAAAAAATAAAATTAAAGGTTGCCCAAGACAGGAAGAAAAATTATGCTGATAAGGGCAGAACTCACAGGGAATTTAAAGTGGGGGACCATGTATTCTTGAAAGTGAGGGCCAACATAAGTTCCTTGATCTTGGAAAATTGTTCAAAGTTGGTAGCTCTCTATTGTGGGTCATTTGAAATCCTAGAGAGGATTGGTCCTAGAGCATACATGCTTGCCTTGCCTACATCAATGACCACTGATAATGTATTTCATGTATCATTGCTTAATAAATATATACCTAATGCTAATCATGTTATTGATTGGAATGTGATTCAGGTGGAGCAAGAAGGCGCTTTCCAAGTACATCTGATACACATTCTGGACTAGAAAATCAAACAGCTCTGGAATTGATACATAGGGATTGTAAAGGTCCAATGGACCTGGTACAGTCCTAAGGACGCTACTTGGGAGCATGAGGATGCAATGCGAGCATAATACCCACATATTTTTTAGGATTTTTGAATTTTTTTTTGTCCAATGGACCTGGTACAGTCCTAAGGACGCTACTTGGGAGCATGAGGATGCAATGCGAGCATAATACCCACATATTTTTTAGGATTTTTGAATTTTTTTTTGTATATGTGTACATAATGCACTAAGGATAGTGTATAAATAAGGGGAGGGGATTGTAATACCCCTAGGATGAAACCCAATTGTAAATGTAAATGAAAATGTACTTAAGCTAGTGAGATATTTGATATCATTTTTGTATGCACCTTCCATGGTATAGTGCGCACATGTACTGCGCACTAAAATGATGAAGTGTGCACTTTCCATGATATCGTGATAGGGATCCTTTGTGTATATGTTGTGTTTTATAGGCTGGTGATCCAGTTATTATAATCTAGGAGGCTTATGTGATGATTAGGCCAAACATCCTAGATGTTAAAGGCCAGCGAGCCTATTTTTGTATATGTCTTATCATTAATATAATACATCATTGTGTGTAGACTGACCACGATAAAAGAGTATGGGGGACTAAACTCCACTAATTAGGGAAAGGGGGGGGCTAAAAGTTAAGGAAAAGGGCTAAGCTAGCTAGGGAACTTAAGCCAAAAAGGAATATTATATTAATATTCCTTAAAGTATAAATTATGGATAATTATTTTATCCTAAGTTCTAAGGATGGGGACAAGTGGGCCAAAGTAGCTCTCAACATGACAAGTGTCAATTTGGGGACATGCATACATATAGCTTGGACTTAGTTCATTTTCTGGTTAGGGGATCATCATTCACTCACTCATTCAGCTGTCCTTCACACCTTCCTATCACTGTACTTGCACCTATATATGTACCCATACCTATATATGTACATGGTTAGATTAGGAGTTGTATTGAATAAGTGGGTTGTCAAGCTCGTGGGATATTGAAGAGGCGGGTTGTAAGGCCCATGAGAAATTTCTCTCTAGGTGAGAGAATTGTTGGGGTTTGATTCCCGAAGGTGCTAAACTTCAGCTACAGGGCTCTGAGACTTCATGTCCAGCCTGTTGCTAAAGCCATGGAAGGGAAGTGGGACGGTCGTGGGGCTATTGAAAAGAGAAGGGGCACACTTCCTGGGGTGGGACAAGCATGTGGGGAATGAGGGACTGTAGGCTTTTAGTTTGAGTTGGAACCTGTGACAGAGTCTTTCCTATTTTTTGAGATACATCATCTTGGTTAGGAATCCCTTTACTCGGGTGGAGTTAGTCCCAGCTCGGGGTGACCCACTACTGAGAGTGATGAGTAGTGTGGTCTAAGGCTAAGAGGTTCGTGGAAGGTCTACACGTATTTGGTGATACTTTTACCAAGACAAGTGTCCATTTTGTGTTAAATTACATGCTACATTATTATTTATGGATTTATTTTTATGGGTTTATCCTATGTGTGGTTTGTACCTATCTTTATATTTATGGGTATTACATGTCTATGCTGCATGTATATGCTTACTGTTAGTTTCGTATGAATCTATGCATTTACATAATGTATTTGTCTGTTTTGAGTTTTATATATAAAGTTTCACAAGAGTTTTTGTGTGTATATGTTTTAATTTGCATACAGTTCGAAACATTTTACGTGGCATAACCTAGTTGGATGTTGGGGATGTTACAATATCCTCTTTGGAAACTTTGTGTGGCAAGTTGCAACACAAGATAAACCACAACCACTCTTATGCACAATAAAATCTTGATGCAATACATTACAAGCTAGATAACATGGAGTCACTCGATGATTGGATGTCCAAACTCATGGTGATGCAAACTTGGATCCTTGCTTCACAATCCGTGGGTTATCAATGGTTGAGCCAACTGTCCCAAAAGGATGGGGATGAATCATCCAATCTCACTGGGAAACACTTTACCCCAATTGTTCATGATCCAATGACTCAAATGCGGCACATACTTCCTAAAGTGGATTTCAACAAATTTGATGGATCCAACCCCACAAGGTGGGTTGCTCAGATTGAACATTATTTTTACCTGCATGGCATCATAGATGACTTAATGAAATTTTGTGTGGGTGTCTTATATTTGGATCTTGAAAGTTGTCAATGGTTGCAATGGCATAATAACTCTCACAAGGGTTATATTTCTTGGATACAATTTGTCTCAGACCTCTATGTACGTTTTGAAACTGATACTCATTATTTGGGCTGAATAACCAAGAAACTAGCCATCCGCACTAAACTTATGTCCAATACATTTTTTCATGGAATTCTTTATCAATTATTTGAAAGAACAAATACATGCACAACTCTTAATGGCTCATCCTACTACTTAGTTGGAAGCCTCTTAAAGAGCCTAGGAAGCCAAAAAGATGACTATTTCTCAAATTAAAAGGACCACATTTATTTCTTTTCCTCATCCAACTATTCCCCCCCCTACCAATCCCTATTTTTCCTCTCCACCCCTCAAGATCCACAAATTAACCTGATTTGAAATTGTGAAACACTAACTTAAAGGTCTTTGCTACAATTTCAATGAAATATGTTTTCCCAAGCATAAATGTAAGGAGAAAAAAATTTGTATTTCCATTGAGGACATTTATAGTGATGAAATTGAATTTATACCCCAAATATTCTTCACTTACCCATTGAATAAATTTCCCTATCTGCTCTATAGGATGTGGAACCACATATCTCACTACATGTCTTCACTAAGAAATTTGCTTCCCAAAGCCTCAAATTGATTGGCTACATCAAACATCACAATGAAATTATCTTAATTGATATATGTATCACCCATAACTTCATTCATTGACATGTAGCCCAAGAAACATGTTACTACATTTATTTTGTGAAGAACTTCCAAATCATGATTGATAACAAAGGTTCTATGAAATGTGATGGTCATTATGAAAAAGTGAGGCTTCAAATGGGTGATTATTCCTAGAGAACTCACATGTTTTCTATTGAAATGGGTGGTTGTGACATTATCATCACTTGTTATCATATGGGTGGTTGTGTAATCATAGGTCTTGAATGGTTACAAACATTAAGTCCCATCACCATGGATATCTATGCATTGTACATGAGTTTTTAGCAGGAGGTCCATAGCTACACTTTCAAAGGAATCATAATGGACTCTCTAGAGATCATTAGCTCCCACCGTATGGAAAATATTATTAAAAAAGAGTATTCAATCATTATGGTTCATTTCCATGCCATTCAAGCCTTAGAGACACCCTCTCAACCCATTCATGTTGACATGTAGTTAGTCTTGGCCAAACACCAATTTATCTTTGAACCTCCCCAATGACTACCTACCTCTCGAGGTGAGATTGATCATTTTATTCCACTCATACTAAGTAAACTCCCACCTAATGTGCACTTGTATCACCATCCCTTTTCCCAAAAAAATGAAATAGAAAATATAGTTCAAGAGTTGTTAGTCGTTGGTGTCATCCCCTCTAGTACCAACCCTTATTCTTCACTGGTCATCATGGTCCTCAAGAAATAAGGAACTTGGCACATGTGTCTTCAATTTTGTGCTCTCAACAAAATGATAGTCAAGGACAAGTTTCCCATTCCAAGCATTGATGACCTTTTGGATGAGCTCAAGGCTGCTCAATTATTCAATAAACTCAATCTCCACTTGGGTTATCACCAAATTCACATGATAGAGACATATATTCCTAAAACTACTTTTCTCACCATGAAGGGAATTAGGAGTTATTGGTGATGTCCTTTGGCCTTTGCAATGCACCTTCCACCTTCTAGAGTCTCATGAACAAAATACTTCAATCATTTCTATGTCATTTTGTCCTTGTCTTTTTTTATGACATCTTGATCTGCAATAAAACTTGGAAATCCCATGCCACCCATGTGGATCAGATATTATAACTACTTATTGGTCATCAACTCTTTCTCAAGTTATCCAAATGTGTCTTTCGTGTCTCTGAAGTGGAATGTTGGATCATATTGTTAGTCATGATGGTGTGCGTGTGAATCCAAAGAAAATTGAAACATTGAAGGATTGGCCTCACTCCAAAACTCTTAAAAGTTTAAGAGGTTTTCTTGGTCTCATTGGTTAATATAGAAATATTGTAAGGAGCTATGGTCAGATTGCAACTCCCCTCAAAACCTTTCTTAAAAAAATGATTTTGGTTGGAATGACCCCATAAAACAAACCTTCCAGGGCTTGAAGAATGCTATGTGTACAACCCCAGTACTCGCTCTTCCTGGATTCACTAAGACCTTTTCCTTGGAATGTGATGCCTTCAATAAAGGCATTAGAGCAGTACTTATGCAAGAGGGATTCCCATTAGCTTTTAGCAATGAACAACTATGTGAGAGGCACTTGAGAATATCAACTTATGAAAAGGAGATGATGACTATATTGTGCGTTGCAGATATTTGGAATCCATACCTACACAAACAATGTTTCTAGATTAAAATTGATCATCATAGTCTAAAATGATTCCTAGAGCAAAGGATTTCTTCCCTCAAGTGACAGAAATAGGTCGCCAAAATGTTGGTATATGACTATGACATAATTTATAAGAAGGGAAAGCAGAATTTGGTAGCATATTCGTTCTCTTGAAGCATGAAGAGGAAGGGCCCCTCTTTTCACTATCCGTCATGTAGAAGACTGGTTGAATGGAGTCCATAATGAATGGTCAACATATCCCAATAGCACTAGCATGATCCAACAAATTCAAATGGAACCCCATGCATATTAGGGCTATACTTGGAAAAATTAAGAGATATTTTATAAATGGAATATTTATTTGAACAAAAAATAAACATTTAAATCACGAGTGTTATCTACACTACATGCCTCTCCCACAGTAGGTCATTCAAGGTTTCATAAAACATATAAAAGGATCAAATGTTCATTCTTTTGGTAGGAATGAAGAAATGCATTTCCACCTTTGTGGAATAATGTGACATTTTCCAACGACAAAAGGAAGACATATTGAAACCTCCAAGCAAACTACAACCTTTACCCATTCCTCCCATTGTACACGTTGGAATTTATATGGACTTCATTTTTGCGTTACCAAAATGTGGCAATAAATCCGTAATCATGGTTGTGGTTGATTGCCTTTCCAAATATATTCATTGTTGTGCTCTACAACACCCCTTTAAAGCCTCTACGATTGCTCAAGTATTCATGGATAATATATTTAAACTCCATGGTATTCCACAATCTATTGTGATAGACCGTGACTCCACTTTTAGTAGCAATTTTTGGCTAGAGTTGTTTCAAATCCAAAGCACTCAATTGAATCTCAGCACTGCATATCACCCCCAAGTTGATGGTCATATGGAAGCTATCAACAAGTTCTTGGAAGCATATTTGCATTGATTTACTTTAGAGGGAAAGTCCCAATGGGTATAGTGGGTATATCTAGCATAATGGTCGTATAATACAACTTATCATGGTGTCGCTCGAATGACTCCCCTTGATGTTGTCTATGGCCAAAAGGCTTCGTAAATACCATCATACTTACCAAGAGTGTCTAACATGGAGGATGTTGATAAAACACTCACATCTATGGATGACATTCTCCACACTCTCAAGGATAATCTAGTAATGGCTGAAAATAGTGAAGAATCAAGTTGATTAGCATCATTCAAAATGTCATTTTGAAGAAGGATATCAAGTGTTCCTTCATCTATATCCTTATGAGTGTAACTCCCTCAAAGAACACCACCACCAGAAGATTTCTCCCAATTTTTATGGCCCCTATAAGGCCCTCTAATGTATTGGGCTAGTGACTTACAAATTGGAGCTTCCTGGACACTCTAAAATTCATTCAATCTTTCATGTCTCGTGCTTAAAGAAAGTGGTCATAACTAATTGTTGTATTCAAACTATACTTTCATAACTTGATAGAGAAGGTTCCATTGGTTGAAGCTCGGTGTCATTCTTGATGCACACTATCTAGGAGGTCGTGGAATAGTGGAATGATACACCACCCAAAGATGTCACATGGGAACCAATAGATATCCTTCAACAATTCCCTCATATCCAGCCTTAAGTTCAATGTTTATTTATAAGGGGGAGGGTATTTTAAGGTCCTTCCCTAACCCCCTTAAGTAGATAGATATGTTGTTATGTATTGATTCCATATCTAGTAAATAAGGCCTAAGTAGTAAATATAGTGTGAAAGCAATAATTGTAAGAAGACTTACTAGAAAGTTTATTCTCTAGAAAGTTCCTAGGAGGTAGATAGAACTATATAAAGAAGTAGAAGAAACATAATGTGATGTCTTGTGAAGAATCATTGAAGCATATTGTAATTGGAGCTCTACTCAACTAGAGGTTTCCCCCTCGAAGAGGCAAGTGAACATTTCTTTCATCAATAAATGTATTGCTATTTGTGGTATTTTGATTCTTTACAATTGCCTCTTGATGTTCTAATATATCATTTATACTATAGATATGGGTATAACATGTTATTTATGTTCTAAATATTTTATTTTTTTAATAAAGAACACCACAAATTCACGTACCACACTACAATTTGTTCTTCATCCTCATGATATATGCCCATATCTGTAGCTTCATAAATTGTGTTGCATACTCTTGAGCTGCCAAATATTTTTGTATCAAATTGTGAAAAAATTTGAACAGTTCCTTTTGGTAATAAAATGAAAAAATATTTCCCTTTCACTATTCAACATCTTCAACCACATCTTGACCATTTCTGTGTCCTGCCTCATTTTTTCCTTTTGGAAATTATCCCACCACAATGCTACATGTGATATTAGTTTAGCCATAGCTAGCCTTACTCTCCTTGGGTTATCCTCTTCGATGCCTTCCATCTCAAAATATTTTTCCAAATATTGGATCCAATCCACAAAACGCTCTAGATAAATACTTCCCTTGAACTCTAAGATATTTTTATTCACTTTTGTCCCTTGTTGAGAGATACCCTATAAGTCTCTCCATTGGTTATATGACACCATATTCACTTCACATACTTATGTTATTAGATTATAAACCCTCTTGTGGCAATGTTGATTCTAAAGATTCCAATATTCAAAGGATTTATAAGCTAATATCCCTCTAGTTTCTTGTATTTATCTTTCCTCTTCTTCCCCAATTCATGTGTAATTCTCTTTGAACCATCTTACTAACCCACTTTGATATCAAACTAAAAAAACACCTTCATATAGATTATATAAATATTGAAATGAAAGAAAGGAATATGAATGGACACACACACACACACACATAAATATTGCAGAGATCATAGTAATACAATGAAACCCAAATTCTATTAATAAATGAAATAGGAAAAGACTGTAAAATGCAAAGCAATACAAACTAGATAGAATGGTGGTATCTTATCTCTGAAGAGAGAGGTGTCAGCTATGATCATTCACAAGTGGACATTACAAGAGGTAAAAATGGCCTTTTAACATAAAGTATTAAACCCTAATAGGAAAAATCCCTAAATATACAAAACCCTAACTCTAGTAGACAAAGTGACAAAAGGATTGTGGGCCTCGAGGTGACTAGTTGATATGTCAACTTCCCGGGGGAACACATTTTGCATACAATCTCTATTTGTGGAACATAGTAGCTCATTGGAAATATGAAAATAAGAATTATGATTGTTGGTAGGATTAGATAGACCATGGCCATACTAAGTCCCCAAAGGGACAAAAAACATTGTTTGAGGCCTCAAAACGGCCCCAAAAGTTTAGGACCTAAAAAGTTGTAAATTAAAAAACTCCTAAGATGGAGAACCAATTTGAGTCAATGGAAGAGATGGTTGGCCACCGATGTCCACCTGGATAAATTATCCCCCCTTAGGAAGCTATGGTCCCCATTGCATCAAGTTCCCTCATTCGATGGGAATTTGTTTGCTAAATTTGACTCCTAGTGAACCACTTGCTTTAGTGAAGAAGTTGTTCTTCTTTAACAACTCGATAGAGTTGTATGTTCTGCTAGCGAGTGCCTTTTGTATTGGTGTCCATGATCTGATCCACTGTAAACTTCTCAATGCAGTCAATATTGAGTTATGTAGGGACCAAATATTCAGCCACCTCCAAAGTGTCCAATAGGAGTGGAAAATATGGTCGAAGCAACTCCTCATTGAATACCAGGTGCAAGCCAAGGAAAGGGGGAATACTCTATTCAAAAGAATTATCACCCATGTACTTTGTGATGGTGTAAGGAACATATCGGAGTGGTTTGAGCTTCCTATGGGGGTTTGTGAGATTTTCTTTCTAAAAATGCAACCACACCTTATCACCAATTTGAAACTTGTATGGAACTCAATGTTGGTCTTGTCATTGTTTGTACTTGGCATTGAATTTATATGGGATATTATGAACCTGTTGTTGGATGTGTCGAATCCATTTAACAAATTTGGTTTCTTTATCTACCTCAATATAATCATGGGAGAACTCTTCTCGTGAAGATGAAATGGGTAGAGCTACATCAATGGGGGCTAATGACTAGAACCCCCAACACACATAGAAAGGTTTGTGGCCAATAGATCTATGGAGGGATTTGTTGTAGCTATATTGAACATATGGAAGGCTCGCATCCCATGTAGATGGATGATTAGAGTTTTACATGCACAGGATATGCACAATCATCCTATTGACCACTTATGTTTTCCCATATGTTTGAGGGTGGAAGGTAATCAATTTGGTTAGCTTGTTAACCATTAGAGACCACGGGGTGGACTAGAAGGTACTGAGGAACATATTGTACCTATCTGAAATAATGGTATGCGGTAGACCAAAATGAACCCAAACACGCTCAAAGAAGAGCTTAGCAATTTCTTTGGTTATGATACTCTTCTTTGTAACATGAGTTTTGGTATAAAAACTCTAAGCATATAGCTAGAGAAACGCACATAATATCTCAAGAAACCAAAATCGTATTTTAAGAGATATTGATTGTTTATCAAAGATCTAGTAGAGTTTCCTATTTGTAGTTATTAATGGCAGTTGATGATAACCTCTAATTTGAGGTTGCATTCATTATTTGTCTTCTTCTACTTTGTATGTTATGTGTTTGTTGAATAGTCTAAATAGAGCAAGTGTTGTAGTTCACTATATGTACTACGTTTAGTAAAAGTTTTCAACTAAATAATTGTCACTTTTGACTTGTTTACCAAGTGTTTAATGAAATGTGTGAACTAGGTAGAGTGAAGTAATATGAAAATTTAGTAGGCATTCTAGTAGGGTAACGATTGCATGTTTTCTTTATGTATACAAGTGATTAAAATAAATAGTCCTGTATATAGAGGGTTGCTAATATATGCATATTATTTTGAGAATGGGCATGTTCGCGAGGTGGATCTCAAAGGGTAGATTTATCTCTTACTTCATGTATTAAATCTTTGTTTAGAATTTAATGGAATTTCTTATATCGTTGTCTTCATGCAATGGCCCTCTTTGACTAGAATTATTAGTACAACCTAACATCTTATTATTCGAGGGTATTTCATATATATAGATGACCTAAGTTTTGTGGACGAACACACTTGGACTATATTTATGTTTGAAACTATTTTTTCTTGCTAATATTTTATTAATGTATGATGTGATGATTATGTATGAATCATGAACATGATAAAAAATTCTCAATACTATTAAATAATATGATTAGATGTAAAAACTTATGATTTGATCTGATCATGAATGTGTGTGTGTGTGTGTGTGTGTGACATGTATTATTGAATGGATGTATTTTCAAAAAATACTTATGATTTTTCAAGTGTGACAAGACTAACCATTTGTGTATGGGCTCTAGGGTGATTCAAATTATATAGACCCAAGTCGGGGTCAAGAGACTATGTTTTGATTTGAATATGATGTTGTAAACATGTTAATATGATTTATATGTATTAATACAATGCTACTTGTTGTGTGTATCTATATGTGTGGAGAGATATGTATGAGTATTGTTAATTATTCTTACACGTGGGCCAAGGTTGTATGGAGGGGGTGTGACATGTGTACAATTTGGTGAGGAGGAGTAGCGTTCTTATTTCCTACCTACTATAAACTCCCTTCATGTTCTAAACATTTCTTGGTTTTTTTCATTTTGGGTTTTGCACATTTGTTTATCTTATATGATAAGAATTATATCACTCAAGAGCCCTTAGAATGGCCTTATGGTTGGCCTAAACCTCTGTAGAAATTTATGTTCCTACTGGATATTTTCATGAGTAATTTTTGAAATGCCATGAATAATTTCTTCAAGCTTCATAGAAGTGCACACACCCTACAATGTAGTAGGTTGCACGAAGTTCCCAAGATGCACAAAGACAACCCATGTGTGTGAATTGATAAACACAGGTTTCCCATTATACCCCCCCACACACTTACTATATCTTGTTATGAATGGGTTTCTACTCTTGAGATTATTTTTTGGGAAATTTTAAAGGGTTTTCTTTTGGGTTCTCTTATGTAACTTAAGGAAGAAGGTAGTATGATTTATAAATGTTATGATTAATGAATAGTGTTTTATAATCCTCTTCTTAATTGAGTCACCTTCATTTCATGATGTTATCACTCCAAGAAACCCTTTATGGTTGTAGACCAAAGGTGCTTGGTAACTTCAAGTAAAAATGTTTTTTGTGTTTTGTGTAGATTGATCAGTGGGATAACTCAATTCAAACATGGTATTCAGACAATCAAGATGATAAACAAATGAACCAGTGCTCTCATGGAT
>ML796491.1:39897-50575 GCA_009831015.1 Picea engelmannii | reverse complement strand
ATTACAAGATAGAATGTCGAGATTTAAAAAATTGAAACAGATAGTGGAAAGGGAGATTTTCTACATTAAGAATCATTTCTCATGTAATATATCAATTATATTATTATACTTTCATTGATAGAAACATGACCAAGATCTCGTTGATGTATATATTTTAAAGGGGAAATAGTGAATAGAAGTACAAATATAGAAGGGGCACCTACATCAGGCTTGTATAGATCATTTGATTCAGATCTTCATTGAAAAAGGAATTATTAGTTGTTGAGCATTGATTATAGATTTTATCATTGTAATTGAAATTAGAAAGAGATAAGAATTTGGATTGCAGATCAACTCTAGTGGAAAACATCATTTTGTAAAGATAATCAACTTTTGAGTTAGGAATATAGATACTTTCATTGTATGAGTTTAAATATAAGTACTAAATGATAATCTCTAATATGATGGAGAGTATATGATATTAATGTTTAATTTATATTCTATATATTGAGTATAAAAAGTAGTGATATTTCAATTAAGATGATTGAGATCATGTGATTACACACACACAATCTTGATTCATAGAATATCTCACTTAGTTATCTTAGTGTCTAGGAGGGCACTACATATGGTATTAGAGCACATTTTCACACACTAGGGCCTATGCATGCAATATAGATATTAAGTTTATTTCTTTTGGTTACCCTCGAATTAACTAGAAAGTAAACCTTGGTGTGCATGCATACCAGAGTTGTGATGGATAGGATAAGTGGTAGGGAAGCAAGAGGTCACCATACCACAACCTTCTTCCCAAAGGGAGGAAGATTAGAATAATATACTTATTGGTGAAGTTAGGACTTGATGCAATCATTTTAAATAACAAAGAGTGCATTGAAAATCTGGTTAAACATAGAAGATAGTGGTAATTCAGTTCTAGGTGAGGAATCAATATTCCACCTAGAGGTAACCCATATAGAGAATTGGAAAAAGAAAAATTTCCTGAGTATTGGTGTAATACTAATGGATATATGGTTGAAGCATGGTTAGAGGGTATGACCATGTGATTTTCATTATGTGATTATACCACTAATCACAAAGCATGGATGGTGATATTCCAACTTAAGGGGAGCACCTTATTATGGTGGCAGACATTATTTCCACAACTCAGGTTATATATTTCTAAGTTAACTTGGGAAATATTTGAGGAACAGTTCTAATAGCATTACCTCTCAGAAGAATTTATAGAAATGAAATTAATGAGTTTGATTTACTAAGGTATACAAGTAGAACTATAACATAATATGTATCCAAATTCATGGAACTTTTAAGATATGCCCCTCACTTGAAAACAAATAATTTAAAATTAAACATTTTATTTTATATTGATGTCTCACACCTTACATGAGGTTGTTCAAAGAAAAATGATTGCTAAGGAGGAGAGTTTGAGTGGAGGACAATACAAAATACCTAAACCATTGATTACTAGAGGACCTAAGTAGAGCCCTTTAGTAGGTGGAGGTTCTAGATAATTCATAGGGAAAAGAGATGCACCAAGAAGACATGTTCCAAGAGTTAAAATATAATATATATGGAAACATGGAACATATTTTAGGCTCCATGTGTAGCAAGGAGGTGCATGCCCACATTAAACATAAAAAAGTAATGTGTCTACTTTTACTCAAACTAGGAAACAAGGACAACCTACCAGAGGGGGATGTTGGATGTGTGGAGGACCTCATCTTCAGAGAGACTAGCCATAGAGATATAGAGAGGTTATATAGGAGCAGTGTCAGACAATAGTGGGAGACATGGGTAAAGCACATAAGATTCATGTTGTGGTGAACAACTACTAAGTAGAGCATTAGTCCATGGTCTTATCGACCACAAGTAAAATGGAATTACTTTTTCTTAGTTAATTGATCTAGGATATAATGAAAACATTATTTATCCAAATAAACTATCTAGATGTGATTTAATGGAGAGCAAGAAAATGGATTTTAACTTGGTTTATATAGCTTTAGGTATTAAATAAGGGGTAAGACAAATATTAAAAGATTGTAAACTTGATTTGGGGGTGTGCATTACTCATGCACCTTTGTAAACACTACCTTGGGATCATATGATATAATCCTTGGCATGGATTAATTGAATGCTCATGAAATGATTGTAGACTACAAAGGAAAGATGCTTTATTTTATAGAAAAATCTAGGAAAAAGAGAATCTTGGTAGGGACCAAGAGAGAAGTATCTCTAAGATTCATTTCAGACTTAAAACTAAAATGGATTATTTGAAAAGGTTTTCAAATGTATCTAGAAATGGCTATGAATAAGAATAAATATCCAATGGATATAGAGAACATCCTATATTGTCAAAAAAATTCAATGTATTTCTGGAAGAGTTACTTGGACTACCACCGAAGTGTGAGTTGTAGTTTACTATTGAACTTAAACTAGTAATAAATTCCATTCCCAAGGCTATATATGGTATGACCACCCTGGAATTGCAAGAGTCGCACATGTAACTTGTAGTATACCTAGGGAGGTAATATGGGGTGCCTAGGGAGGTACCCAATGGGAATGTGGTTATGTATGATTATGTATGGAGGCTTATTATAGTAAATAAGACCCATCTAATAATGTAAACATAATAAAGGTGAGAAGGTTTACTAGAAGGTTCCACCTACTAGATTAAGAGCACCAACATTGCAGAACGATATCAGGATAGAGAAACCATCTGATGGCACCAAAAGCATGATAAGGATAAAAATCAGGTCGTACTTGAACATCATGTTCATATTCCATTAAGATGGATGAATGGTCATACTTGTTACTAGTTGGCTACACTTATTAGCAGATCATATTGTATGGTTTCTTCCCATGTTTTGAGGATGACACATGCGAAGGGGGATGGAATGTAGTACACCTAGGGAGGTAATATGGGGTGCCTAGGGAGGTACCCAATGGGAATGCAGTTATGTATTATTATGTATGGAGGCCAATTATAGTAAATAAGGCCCTTGTAATAGTGTGAGAACAATAAAGGTGAGAAGGTTTACTAGAGGGATATTTAGGATTTCATGAAGACCTTGAATATATGAGGGATTAAAAGAAAACTTATTTTGTATTGATGAAGCCTCAATGATTTGATAAAATATGCCCTCTCTCAATCATTTGTATGAAAGAAAACTACTACCAATGTAGATCCATCTTAACTTTGAATCTATGGAGCATTGAGAGGGATCAAATCCCTCAAGGTGAAAATCTTTTTTTAGAGTGAAAAACTAGAGGAAATGTTAGCATCTCGAGGGATTTGATCCCTCTTGACTCTTTCTAGATCCAAAGTTGAGATGGATCTAGGTTGTTCATAGTCATTGGTGGTCACGTTAAAATTATAGAGGATCATCATTATGTATATGTATATATTTTAGAAGAATCTAATCATTTGAAATTTATGAACTATCATTTATAATATAGACAATGCGATCAATAAGGCCACTACACAATTATCCGCATCAAAACTTGAAATGATCATGTTTTATTTTTCCACACATGGTAACTTTCCCATTTTCCCACACTTGTTAGCTTTTCAATGTTTTCATATTAATCATAAGATAAAGAAAGTTGATTTTGAAAATCATTCAAACATTTAAATCTTGATACCTTGTCTCTCTTCCTTTGCAATATAATAGTTTCTTTCTCCGAACTCTTATGTTTCTCATAATTTTGTTTCATTCTTTTGCATTCTTTTGGTTTTGATGGATTCTACATATCTTAATATTATAATGGTTTGATGTGCACATACTAATAGAGGAATCACCTCTAATCAAACAAAGTGATGGAATTCAACTTATCATTGAGAAACCTTGTTCGCAACATCATAACATGTATTTTGAAATTGGTTTGCACTATGTTATTGTTCAATCCATTTCACTATGATAAATGTGCTAAATAAATTTTCTTGTTTATTCTATTACTACCTTGAATCATTTTTTATGGTAATATTATCATTCAAATCATTGCACCCTATCATTTTAGGCTATTGCATTGCTAAAATCAATGCAACTACTAGATTGTTCTAGATTCTAAATCATTTTTCACTATATCATCATTGAAATCAATGAATCCTATTGTGTTGTGTTGTGTCATGGATGAAATCAATGCAACTACTCAATTTCTCTAAATAATTTTTCATTGTATCATCACTAAAAACAATGCACTCTATTATTTTACATTATTTCATGGATAAAATCAATGCAACAGACACTGAAATCAAAGCATGAACAATGAAATGAAGGGAATATATTGAAATCAATGCAACGAACTTTGAACCAATGCATAGACATTGAAACGGATTTATTCTATTGTACATGAGTTGTTTCGTCTTTATGAAAGGACAGGATCAAGTAATTGAACAAATAAATGTAAAATATAAGAGTCATTTTATAATTTATCTATTATGAGTTCAATAGATATATTATATATCATTTTCTCATATGTTTTGTGGGTGTTTTCTAATTTTTCTATTCTTATTTTCTATTATGAGTTCAACATATATCTTATTTATTGTTTCCTCATATGTTTTTTTGGGTAAATGATTTCACATATTATAATTACATAAGTCTTTCTAAGCTCATGGAATAGAATTACAAAATTACATAATTATACTAATTGCAATGCAATACGATCTTCCCTTTGTTTTTTTGGCTTTGGGAAATGGTGGCTATGATCATAATTTTACCAATTTTGCATAGTCACACTTGTTTTTTTAACTCTTTATTTTGTGTTATCACCCAAAAGGTGTTCACCTAGACCAAATTAACTAGGTTTATCGAAATACACCACATGCAGTATGAGTTCCACTCATTTTACCCATTTCACATCATTTTAAACCACCATAACCTAAGAAAATACATTTCCTAAGGTCATAAAACCCATTTTTGACGATTTCCTCTTGGAATTATAAAAAAGAAAAATAAAAATAAATAAGTAAAATAAAGTGGTTATGAAAAAGCCCTAAAAGTACTTGTCAAATTTGATACAGTCAGATCATATTTTTTTTATTATGACCATGTAAATGGGTTAACCACTATTTTGCTTATAAATACCAAAAGGCCAATCCATTTCCATAATATGCATCCATCCAATATAAGTAAATGCTGTCAAATTTGCACTAGAACTCAAGAGCCCTAATTTCTAGATAGCATCTCTAACAACAACCATAGTTACTTACAACCACAAAGAGAGGATATAAACCACACACAATTGAGAAGAAAAAATAACCCTCCCAATGAGGAGGTCAAGGAGACACTCTCTCCAAAAAAATTCTCCATAGGTGTTGTATTATTTTTCCTCCCATTGGGTAATGAAATATTCTTTCATTTGTAATCAGTTTTCTGTTAATATTTTATTTTTATTGATGTTGTTGTTTATTTATTTTCTAAATGACACAAGTTGTAGATTGAGGGTTTCTATCTCTCTAGTTCATTATTTTATCTATTATCTAGCACAGCCACAATATCTGGAGATTTTGCTAACACTTGTTGCATATTTCTGTTGAATTATTGCAACTTCGAAGAATATTCTACTTATATTTGAGTCATTATTGTATAGATCAAATCCCCTTTTATGAATTGATCAAGTCGGGTCTTCTATAAGATCAAATCCCCTTTTGTTGATTGGTCAACATGTATTTGTATGGTAGTATTTGTAAATTCGGCCCCTAGAAAATTGTAAAGTGGTTTTAGCCACTTCTAAGAGAATTCGGCTCCACCAAGTGAAGAGTCACAACCCTAGAGCCACCTCACAACTTGTATTTATATGTGAGGATGGTGTCTCATTTGAACACACTCATCACACTAGATCTGCATCTATGAAGAAGTGCGCAAGTTTTGGAGGAATAGTTGTTGCAATTGGGGGTGACGTCAAGGAGGGATCTTGGTCTATCTCTTGGTATTTCTTGGTTAAGTGGTTCACTACTCTTCCTAGTGAAGGAGTAGAGGAGGATCTTTTGTTCGGTCTTTGGTCTAATATCTATATTGAGGAAGTTTTTTCTAGGTTTTCTCCCCCATGATGGTTTCCCAGGATAATCTGTATGTCTATATTGTTTCTGTGATTGCCTCTCTTCTAGTGATATTATTTATGCAACTAATGTGATAAATTATTATAATAATAAATAAGAATCGTAACTGCTAGCTATATTAGTAAAAACTTCAACAATTTCCAACAACATTTTGACAAAAACTTGCAATCAAATCAAATAGTGTAACATACCATTTTTGCAATGTTGGTGAATTATACCACTAATACCATTCGATTCAACTCTAAATTGTCAACATGTCATAACATTTAACCTTGAATTGATTATAACTAGAAGTTGATGAATTGATTATAATTAGAATTTGGTAAATTGTTAACAAATTACAAATATGTTTTTGGAAAATCACTTTATGAAATATAGATAATAACTAAATTATTCTAATGATATATCTTCTTCATATTTAGTTTAAAAACAAATACGGATTCATAATATAATAAGTCTTAAATGTATTCCATCTAATATCTTAACATCATTTGAAAATTATAAATGACTCTAATTCACCCACGAAGCAATGCAAATATTTTAATAAATCGAACAAAATACATGTGGCGAAAATAGAGCCCACAATATTGACTTTGTTGTTGGGTCATACATACAATCAAAAGAAACGAAAGGAAATGGATAGTGAAGTGCTACTTGCACCTTTCTTTCCCTTCTACCACAAGCATGGATAGGGACAACTTTGTGACAATGTACTTCATATATTGGTTTCTAAGTATTAAACTAGAGTGATCATTGAATGGTCAAGGAGCATAAACATACAAAAATGAGTTGTTTATGAAATGGTCCATATGTCATTGTGAAAATAGTATCAAATCTCATGAAAATAGTAGCAAATGCATTATGCCATTTGCAAATTGATTGCTAAGTACTCAATGAAAACAGATCTTGGATGTCTAGATTTTACCAATGACAAGATATCTTGGATGTTTAGAAGTGCATGGTATGAATAGTGATAAAAAAATTATTTTCTTTATGTATGGGTTGGTGATCCAGATTATTTTCGGCACAAAATGAGATCAGAGATATAACACATCAATATACAGAGATATTGCAAGAGAGCCAATAATATAACATAGATATATCAGATATATAAAAAGAGGCACATATATACAATAATACACAATTTCTATTAATGAGAGAAATGTACAAAATTGTAGAAATACAGAGTGAAAGACTCGTTGGAATGGCGACAACTTATTTCTGAGAAGAGATATGACGACTACTCACATTCGCAAGAAGATGAGTGTTACAATGAGGCTCTAAAGGCCTTTTTAACATAAATAAAATCCAAAACCCTAACCCCAAAAGATGAAAATCCAATAGTTTTGTGGACCCCGTTTTGGGTAGTTTGGTGTATCAACTTCCCGGGGGCGCAACTTTGCCATACGATCTTTGTTTGGGGTGCACGATAGCTCATTAGAAAGGTATCAACAAGGATATTAATTTTGGGGGCTCAATAAGAGCCTTTTCCTATCCTTGACATGCCCGACCATGAAAAAACATCGTTTAGGCCCTCAAAATGGCCCTGAAAGTTTAGGAACCGAAAAACTGCTAAAAATAGTAAGTTTCCAACAAACTATTTTGAGCCAGTTGGAATAGGTGGGTGGCCACCGATATACACCTAAATCAATCCTCCCTCCTTAGGAAGCAATGGTATCCATTGCATTGAGTTCCCATGGGAGAGGGGAAAGCTTTTGTTGAATCTGAATCTTGGTGAACTGCTTGCCTTGCTGGAAAAGTTGTGTTGCTTAGCTTGTTGAAGATTGTCACAAACTTATCACTGGAAGGGTTGAATAATCTCAACCAACATGTTGTATCTTGGCTTGACTGGGAAGTTTGTAGGTACCATTGTAGGTGATGAAAAAATATCTTCTTTCTCTTCTGCAATCTGCTTCTGTTTGAAAGGAAGGTCTTGGGCCAAGGCTACATAGGTTGCAGTGTCCTTCTATTCATCTTTTGAACAGATTGTGAAGAAGCTGAATTTTGTAGTATGAGATACTACCTTGTGACATTGTTTAGGTGGGACAATAGTCAAAGCTACCTATGGTATCCTGTAGAGATGACCCCCCTAGAGTAGCAATGACACTACAAGGTCAAGACACATAAATAACATGGCACTTCCACATATATGGTTGGCCCAAAAGAAAATCACAAACATCCAGTAGGGAAACATCACATAATACCTCATCCTTGAAGAGCTAGATGTCGTATGAAAATCAAAACTGTTGGTTGAAACAAAGATCTCGTCCCTAGCGAAACCACCCGATGTTGTATGGATGCAAGTGTGGAGTTGTCGACAATCCCAATTGTTTGGAAACCTTTGTTGAGATGAGGTTCTTCTGGCTTCCGCTATCAACAATATAATGCAACGTGCTCCCCTTCACCCACATTTGTGAATGAAAAAGGCACTCCCCCTCTTCAGGATCTGTTGGTTCTTCTGGTTGAATTGTTGCGGTCACGAAAATAGCAACGGGCTCTGTTTCAATGATATGTCTTCTCCCATTATTTTCTGAATTGGATTCTGGATCTGGGTTTAGATCTTTTTCTTTGATATCGACCAACAATGACTGCTTTGAGAAAAATTCATCAGCATTGTTCCAGGGGATTTTGTGGAAATCGCACCACTTTCTAGTGTCCTTATTCATCTTTCCATGACCCTTCTTTTCCTGTGGCTTAGACTGGTTTTCGGGAGGTTGTTTGTTAGGGTCATCTTTATCATACTTTGGTTGTTGTGGATTTACAGACTCGAACTCCCATTTTTTCTGGTGCCTAAATTTTTGCTCGATTTTGATAGCATATTGATAGGCAGCTCCCGGTGATGAAATGTCTAGGAAATCCATTTTGGTTTGGATGTACCGATGCAGAGCCCCATAATATTTCAGAACCAGATGTCGCTCAGAGTCTTTGATACCCATCTTGGTGCGCAAGGTATGGAAAGTATTTGTGAACTATGGAATTGTTTGGCCCCTCTCTTTCCGCAGTGTCGTCCATCTCATGTATTGGTCGTCATAGTCACCAACAGGGTAATATTGTTCCTTGACCGCATCCACAAAAAATCCCAAGTGGGCTCGACCCCATATATTCCAGACTCCTCTATGGAACTTTGCTCCTAGTAATTTTCCCACCAATGTTTGACATGGGGGAGATCCTTAAGGAGTGCGAAGGTGATTTTTTCCTTGTCGGAAAAAATTGTGAACAAAGAAATAACCTTCTAGTAGATTGAACCATTTTTCTAGGGCATCCCCATCTATCTGACTTTCAAATACAGGAATATCAAAATTAACTTGTACCTTGAAAGGAGAGGTGCTTCCAAAGTGTCCGCTTGATGAATATGCACATTCTTTTATTGGAAGGTGTTGAAGGATGTGGGAAAAATTATCCATCATTTCATCCCTTTGTCACGTGAGAGTTTGCTCAAGAAACAGATTAATAGAATCTTTTTCTTTGTTATTTTTCTTTTCTTCCACCATGGAGGGTTTATTGGGCATGTGAGAGTGTTTTTCCACAAGAGAGACAAGATCGAGATCCAACTTGCTATACTCGGACCTCATCGAGGACAGGCACTGAAAAACGATCAAGAGCAGCCTGCTTTGATACCACTGATCCAGATTATTTTCGACACAAAATGAGAGAGGAGATATAAAACAGAAATATATAGAGATATTGCAAGAGATCCAATAATATAACATATATATATTGGATATATAACAAGAGGCACATATATACAATAATACACAATTTTTATTAATGATCTAAATGTACAAAACTGTAGAAATACAGAGTGAAAAACTTGCTGGAATGGTGGCAACTTATCTCTGAGAAGAGATGTGCTGGCTACTCACATTCACAAGAATATTATTGTTACAAGGAGGCTCTAAATTCCTTTTTAATATAAAATCCAAAACCCTAACCTCGGAAGATGAAAAGCCAACAGTTTTATGGACCCCGTTTTGGGTAGCTTGGTGTATCAAGTTCCAGGGAGCGTAACTTTGGCATACGATCTTCGTTTGGGGTGCACATTAGCTTGTTGGAAAGGTATTGACGATGAGCTTAATTTTGGGGGCTCAATCAAAGCCTTTGTCCATTATTGAGGTGAACTATCACAAAACAAACGTCATTTAGGCCCTCAAAATGGCCTCGAAAGTTTAGGAACCAAAAAACTGTTGTTAAGAACCAAACATCAATATAGCATAGAAAAACCACAATGACTCATTTCAGGATGATTCCAGAACCCTATCTTGTACAGGCTGTATCTCCGAAAGTATAAGGCCTCAGGAGCTGAATTTTGAACCCAACGTACCTTGATCCGCCTTCTAAATATCCTCCAAGTCGTTACTTCTGAAACGTTGTAGAAAAAAAATTATAGCGAAAATTCCACGGTGTCTCAGATGTAGCAGCAAAAACCCTAAGACCTTGAGCTCTGATACCATATGTTAAGAACCAAACATCAATATAACATAGAAAAACCTCAGGAAAAGTACTCAACGCCTTGAAAAAGAGATAATTTCAGATAATAATCCTCTTCAAGGGGGCAACCTCCTTTTACCCCACTTAAATGTTCAAGTACAAGATGATTCAAAATGAAAATGTCTCCTTGGT
>ML796491.1:22545-34243 GCA_009831015.1 Picea engelmannii | reverse complement strand
TAATGGCCTAAAGCCGACATAAATAAAATAACATTACTAATCTAATATGCCCCAATTAAGGGGTAAGCCGACATAAATAAAATAATATTACTAATCTAATATGCCCCAATTAAGGGGTAATGAGCCAATATTAGGGCTTAACAACTGCTAAAAATAGTAAGTTGCCAACAAACTGTTTTTGAGCTAATTGGAATAGGTGGGTCACCACCGATATCCACATGGATCAGTTGGGTATAGTAAACAAAGGATATTCCATTTGAATTTATAGAAAGGGCGTCTATACTTGGACAATTTAACATTTAGATTTATCTTCCTTTTATCGACTTCATATCCTTATGGATTTTTTAGTATAGTTAGCCTCTCCTCTTGCCCATCATTACTATCATTTGGAAGCTATGAAGCCCTTTTGTTTATTTCCCTTCTGTCATGAACCCATATACTTTTCAATTTTCTTTAATGTTCCAATTAACCACAATAATATGAGAACCTTATTTAAACTACTTTGACATTCCCATTCACCCATTTAAAGGGCATGCTAGTTATTTTTATTATTATTCAAATATATAATTGATGGTAGAGTTCCCCACTAGGGTGTTGTCCAATGTTTCTCATTGCCATTGTCATAATATGAAAGTAGATCAATAGTGGATGGAGACTCTAACTTGGAACGTGTGAAGGTAAAATAAACACAGAGTAATTATTTGTGCAGTTGGATTAAAAGAGTGTATGAGTAGATGGAAGGAAGGAAGGAATGGATTGAAACATTGGGATATTTTTTCTCATAGGTTGAGTGTGCATTCAATAGTTAGGTGAGAACATTGACTAGAATATCACGATTTCATATTTTGTATGGATATAACCCATAAGTAGTTGTGAATTTGGTTGATTTTCCAATAGTGATGAAAATAAGTGATGTTGTGAAAGAGTTCATATAACAAATGAAGAAGGTTTGCATACATGTATATGATACTTTGAAGTTGATAAGTGAGGAGAATAAGGAGTGCATAGATGAAAACAAAAATATAAATATTTTGAAGTTGGCGATGAAGTTTTGGTACATTCGAGGAAGGAGCATTATCCTAAGGGTACATATAGAAAATTGAATGTAAAAAAGATAGGTGCATGCTGGATAAAGAAGAAGTTTGGTGAGAATGCATATTGGGTACAATTGATCAAGGGAGTTGATATTTCACCGACATTCAATGTATTAGACTTGTATGAATATGACATGCTAGAAGAGGAGTATTTAGCCGAGGATGGAAAGATTTATTGGCACAACAAGATGCCAAAGAAGAAGGATGAAGAAATTGATGAAGTTCTAGATGAAAAGTTTCTAAAGACACATAGTTCAACATATAAGTAGTATTTAGTGAAATGGGAGGACCAAGCCATAGAATAAAGTATGTGGATTTTAAAGAATGGTACTAAATTCTTTGCAATGCAAAGGCAAAGGTAGAGGAAGAGTAGTGTGTAAGAGTTCTAAGAGGAAATGCATGTTTTTTTTCAAGTGGTATTTGATATCGAATCATCACGTGCATGAGCAAAGGTATTTGCACAACTAAGCAAAAAGGGTGTAAATGCACAATCAATGAAGATGTACAAGTAGAATATAGTTATGCACATTTTCACATAGATAAGGGGGTATGTGCTATAGGGAACAAAGAGCGAGATCTAGTTAGTTAGGGTCCACAAGGAAAACTCAATGTAGACAAAGGCGAGGTAACTTAGTGATGAAGACCGATTTTTGGGGTCCTTCGAATCGATTTTTCTGTGAGTTCAATCCTCAGACCTATGGGTTTTGCATGCCCATGCATAGCTAGAGCTCGTCCATGGAAGAAATTAAAAATACTCTAGCTACTCTAGTCCCCGTTCTCAATGAACCCAAATATACAATGGATTCCCTTCTTGATCTCGAAAATGAGGTTAATAGGAACTTCACAATATCATGCCCTCAATTCTCTGTCTACATACTCATCACATGATATCAGTCCAGATCCAGATCTTCATTGATCCTTTCAGTGATCAACAATTAATCTTCTTCCTACGCTGGAATGCATGATTTCTTACACTTCGACTTGCAACCTTCTCTCTAACCTGCAACACTAGTTTATGGCCTCACCCCTTAGCACTTATTTGGATTCATGGATTATAAAGGGTTTGCACACACTGATTATGCACAGAGACATGCGGGTAACAAGAAATATTGGATACAATAAACATACGTTGTTTTCATTATATGGAATGAGCTCGTATTACATAGTAAGGCCTCGTTGGGCCTGGCCACCCTCGGCTTGGATTTTACATTGTGTCGGCCCTCTACCTAACACCTGAAGGTTTACTAATATATAAGAATGAATACAATATCATGGATCATTCTAGATCCACGATCCTCTCTAATTAATTTCACTGAAATAGAAATTTCTCACAAGTAATTAACAAACCCTATCATTTTTACATGAATCTTGAGAAAATCGTGTCATCGAGGTCATGTTGCACCTTCTAGAAGCTTGGAGTGTCGATTTTTATTAGGGGGGGTTTATGCTCCCACATTAGACTCCCAAGGTCAAAATTTTCATGATCTCCTGATCATGTGTTTTCATTGCTACACCTCGTTCATCTTCAACCTCTGGTCTTCTTTCTTCCTCATGCATAACTCCATCATAATGTTGAGCTTATCCATAATACTCAACAATGAGATGCAACTAAGCCTTTCCTTTGTAGCAAGCCTCGACACCTTCTACCCAATACCTGATCAAGATTTATCCTGAGCTTGACCTTTTGGTATCACTAGATCTCTCCTTTAAAACCTTCTGAGCATCCTCTTATCTTCTTTAGCTTCCACATCTACCCACTCACATGCAGGAAAAATTTAACCTCTCTTTGATACCACTTGATGAAGACCGATTCTGGGGGTCCTTCATCGACTTTTCTGTGAGTTCGATCCTTGGACCTGTGGGTTTTGCATGCCCACGCATAGTTGGAACTTGTCCATGGAAGAAATTAAAACTACTCTAGCTACTCTAGTCCCCCTTCTCAATGAACCCGGATATACAATGGAGTCCCTTCTTGATCTCGAATGTGTAGTTCATAGGAACTTCACAACATCGTTCTGTCAATTCTCTATCGACATAGTTGTCACACGATATCAATCAAGAGTCGGATCGTCGTCGATCCTTTTAGTGATCGATGGTTGATATTCTTCCTACGCTGGAATGTGCGATATCTCACGCTCTGACCTGTAACATTGGTTTATTGCCTCACCCCTTAGCACTCGTTTGAATTTAGGGATTATACAAGGTTTGCAAAGATTGATTATGCACAGAGACATATGAGTAACAAGAAATATTAGATACAATAAACATACATTATTTTCATTATATGGGACGAGCTCATATTACATAGTAAGGCCTTACTGGGCCTGGCTACCCTCGGCCTGGATTTTACATTGTGTTGGCCCTCTACCTAACACCTAAAGGATTACACATATATAAGAATGAATACAATATCTTGGATCATTCTAGATCCATGATCCTCTCTAATTAATTTCTCCGAAACAACAATTTCACGCTAGTAATTAACAAACCCTATCATTTTTACATGAATTTCGAGAAAATCACCATGTTACGCCTTCTAGAAGCTTGGAATGTCAATTTTGATTAGGGGGGGCTTATGATCCTACATCACTTGGCATAATTGAATATGCAACACATGAAAATGTTTTAGGCATAGGAAAAACATATATACAAAAGAAGTTTGTCATGTGAACGATGCTAAGGTAATGAAGGGATGCACAAGGAGGATAAAGTGTTAGTTAGATAAATGTATGGAAGGAATCTATTATAACTAACCCTCATATATGTCAATTGTATGTTAGTGCCAAAAACATCTATAAAGGTGATGAACTTGGAGTTTGTGTTTGTTGCTAAAATAAATATTGTTATAAATGAAGCGTGTAGTTTTGGAGAGTTGGGAGAAGATGAGAAGAAGCCAAGTGTTAAGAGAGATCAAAGGAAGAAGAAGGTTGGGGCAAAGTTGAAAGCAATGTTGCAAAGATGAGGGCAATGTATTATGGAAGAGTTATAGAGACAAAAGACAGCATGATAGGTTCTGATGTTCATAAATTTATGTTGTAAATCTTTACTTTTTAATGAGAATGAGTGGACTAGGTTCCTTATGTCATTTGTATTCATAGAAGCTTATAATAGTTTATTTTGAATATTAAATACAATATAGAGTATGAATATTTAGTATTGTTCTATTCTATTGCAAGATCATTGGGATTAGTAAATAATGGATCAAACCTAATACATTGTGAAGAAGTGGACCTTTGTGCATCCCCTACAACATTGTTAGTTACCCATCCCGTTTACAGTTTCAAGCCCTTATTTTGTGTTCGTGATTGCATATCCACAAATAAAGCTCATAAAAAAGTGTACATGGCACTAATTATGTGGACTACAAAATTGTCCTTACCCCCTTCTTTATTATGCCCATTTTCATCATTTGAATTGTATATTAAACTTATTTTTTAATAATTTTTTTACTGAATATTTGGTACCAAATTCATCACAATTTGTGGATGAATTCGTGTGAAAAAGGATGTCCTAGTTCTCCTCATTTAAAATCGGGGCATGGAAAAAGTATTTGTAACATTAATGAGTTTTCTTTCTCTTAAACTTTTTGTTCTATTACTTGCTTCCCCTGTCACCCACTTCTCTACCCATAATTTTTTAATATACTTTGTAACATTTATCCTTGGTTAGACCCCTTATGGACTCCCAAGTTGTGCCTCCTTGTTGTAACCTTTAGGTCCTATCAACATTTGAATTGGCTTGTATTCACTTACACCTATGTATGGAGGAAAAATTATAGTATTTAACCATACGGTCTTAGTGGTTAGACATTTGATCAAAACTAAGAATCATCCTTTGATATTTTGTATGCTTTTACTTTCTTCCATCCTTTGTTGTTTGACTAAAGAGTGTAGGTGTGACTAAAGTAAAGTAAGCCTAAAGTAAGAGTGTAGGTGTGACTAAAGTAAAGTAAGAGTGTAGGTGTGAATGGATTTGTCTATTTAACCCTTTGTTAGGTGATTGTCTAGGCTAACTTGCCATTCTCACATACTTGTCATTAGATAAATGATTTTCTATGCATACACTCTACTTTATTGTAAATAATATATATATATTATATATATATATAATTGCCATTTTCACATACTTGTGATTAGATAGAAGAGGAAGTTGGGACAATCTATGCTTACATATTTTGTAAATAATAATAATAATTATTATATATATAGATAGCTGTTGGTTAAATGTTTTATTTTTTGGGTTTTTTTGACAAGGATTGGTCGGAATCTAGAGATGTAAATTTGGATAAAATCTGTATTTTCTGTTGTTTAAATTGTCTTTCTGAATGCATAAATAAATTCAGTCTACCAAAAAACCCCTAAGGTTCTAGGATTATACAAACTTAGCCACTCAAATCTGCAGATCCAACCATTCATCATTAAATTTCGAGCAAAATCAAATTTTTTTTTTACCAAAAAACCTTAAAAAATAGAACAATTGGATTGTACTACTGATTAAAATACTAATATATATATATATATATATATATATATATATATATATATAATTGACGTTGGAGTGCCGTAGTGGGGTGTCGACCAGCGTTTCTCACTGCCAATGCCAATGTCCAACTTGGAAGGTAAAAGAAAAACGGAGCAATCAATATCTGTGCGGTTGGATTAAAAGCGCGTACGAGTAGGTGGAAGGAAGGGTCCTGCGATGTTTGTTTATGCCAGTTGGCTGTTCGATCAGTCGGAAATCTGAAACGCGGGGATTGGAAAAGCTGATGAGTTGGAACGCAGAAATGGACATGTTTTTCTTAACGCCAAAGGCAAAGAGCGACACGATGGGAATCAGCTGGCTGCCTCTGTGCCTGTTTTTCGGATGTTTCCTACCTCCCTTCTTGCTTCCTTCTGTGCCTGTTTTTCGGATGTTTCCTCCCTCCCTCCTTGCTTCCCCACGCAGACACGATACGCCCTTCTCTCSCTCCCTCGTTCCTATATAAACCCACTCACCCCAAACCCATCCATCATCCACAGCGACAGTCCACATTTATTCTCTKCAGACATCTCTCTCGCCATTAGATTCTCTGCAGACATCTCTCTCGCCATTAGATTTCTCTTCTCTCTGCAGACATCTCTCCCGCCATTCGATTTCTCTTCTCTGAACTGGTCTGCATCACAAACTCTTCCATYTTCTTCACCCAATCCACAATGGACATGTACACACCCTTTCTCCTCCTCTTYCTTTTATTAACCTCCTCGGCAGCTCTTGTTTCTGCAAATTTCTACAGTGATTTCGAYATCACATGGGGCGATGATCGTGCTAAAATCCTTRACAATGGACAACAATTGCAGCTTACTCTCGACCGCACTTCAGGTAATATTTGAGTTTCATGCTCTGTMTCTTCTCTTAGTTCWWCACTTATTCTACTAGCTGCGMCTCTTTCTCTCAATTAACTCCCTCTAATYTTATTCCTTGTTGACAGGTTGTGGRATTCAATCCAAGCAAGAGTATCTGTTTGCCAAAATTGATATGCAAATCAAGTTGATACCTGGGAACTCTGCAGGCACAGTCACTACCTACTATGTAATTAACTTTACCTTAAWTGGCACTGCCTCTGCCTTCCTTCATTCTGAAAGWRTATATATCTTYTGCTAACGCWGTTATGGCTACTTCTGCTCACATGTTGTYGCTGTTACGCCTCTCTGCAGCTATCCTCTCAAGGCTCCAAACACGACGAAATAGACTTTGAATTTCTGGGCAACCTCTCTGGAGATCCCTATATTATGCACACTAATGTCTTTGCTCAAGGCCTTGGTAATCGTGAGCAGCAATTTTACTTATGGTTCGACCCAACCCTGGATTTCCACACTTACTCCGTGCTCTGGACATCCAACCAAATTATGTATGTATTCTAATCACTCCGTGCCTTCGCTATTTCCATATAATACAATACAATCTCTCAAACTAACATAAGTACATGTTTGTTGTTCAGATTTTCTGTAGACGGGACTCCTGTTCGAGTGTTTAAGAACAGGGAGACAGACCTGAGTAACGTGGATACCAATTATCATTATCCCAAGAGCCAAGCAATGAGGATCTACTCCACCCTTTGGAATGCAGATGATTGGGCAACCAGAGGTGGGCTCGTCAAGACCGATTGGACTAAAGCTCCCTTTGTTGCATCTTTCCGCAACTTCAATGCCACTACTTTTTCTTCTTTCGAGTCCGCTGCAGAGGAGGCTCTGGACTCCAACCAACAGCAAAGGCTCCAGTGGGTGCGAAAGAACTACATGATTTACGATTACTGTGCAGACACCAAAAGGTTTCCCCAGGGACTGCCTCCCGAATGCAAATGAGCCCTCCCTTGACTCAATTCCACTGATTGATTGAATTCACTCATTCATGGAATGAATTCTATTCTGGATACCCATTCTTTCCTTGAAGTATTCGATTCTACATCCATTCTTTTCATTCAAACAGAAACGCATATAAAATATGTATCAAATTATTTTGGTACTGAATTTTGGTACTGATATACTAAATGAGATCTTTTTCATATTCAATTGCAAAATCCTCCTAATATTTCTTTTTTTCTGTTTCCATGTGTTATCTCCAACTCTAGCTCTGTACTGAAACTGAAATTTAAAAGTGGATGTTCACAAAAACAAATAATAATAATAATCTATTTTTAAGGTCACGACCAAGCCAGCATACTAAATTGGTGTAAGAGATCCTCTTATTTGTGGGACAAGGGACACCAAATTGGTGTATGAAACCCCCTTGTTTGTGGGACAAGGGACCCTGGATTTAAACCTATAACCTCTTAAGAGGAAACACATGTTCTTAATCATTAGACCCACTCAAAATGTATATATATTTATTTCTAAACATTATTTACTAATATATAATATATGAAGGTGTATTTCTTTAATAATAAAATTTATATGTATTTATTTTTAGACATTATATATATAAGAAAATAAATTATTTTGATATTGATATATAAAAATAAATAAAAATAATATATCACAAAAATACATATTGGCCGAAACATTCACGTTTGGAATAGGAGTTGCATTGTGATGAGAGGAGGAAGCCTCCACCGAACCATAATTATGAAAGCTGGCGGGAGAGGCCAGAGATACATATTCAATGGAGTCAATCATTTCTTCCATTACATTCCTAAGAATAGGCACCACCATTTTTATGGGGGGAGTCTTATCGCTTCCAATTGGTTAATCAAACTGTCTAGTTGAAATGTCACATTGTCACACAATTGCAAGATCAAGTTGACTCATAATTGAGCATGTCACATCACAGTTCAAGTCTTCCCAACCATTAAATCAAGTTTAAAAAAGCTATCAAAGTTGGAATTGATAACTTCATCGATTAAAATAGGTAAGACCTAAGTTGAGCGAACAATATAGTAATGATGTCGTATTCCACTTTTGTAAGGAATGCTTAGTTATGAACAAAATATGGTATTTAATATAGTTGATCCACCAAATCACAAATTTAATTATATTTAACCTCTATATCTCCATCGCTTCTAATATATCTTGCAAATTAAGTTATTGATTGTGAAGTGTCTTTCAACAATATTGAGCTCTAACTAATGAACTTGACCATAATGAAAGAATTCAACATATAATGTAGAGAATTGCATCTCTTTATATTAGGTGTTGAGCTCAATAATCATAATATATGGGTAAGATGACTATCAAAACAACCTCATACATAAAGGAACTCATGCAGGGAGACTCAATAGACATTTGGGTACATAAAAAAGGCAAGTTCAAAGGCAAGAATTTCACCCTAATCATAAAATATAATGATAAAATATAATGGAGACATTAGATTGGAAGTGGATAATAAGTTTCAATTGTTTCAAGTCTCTTCCTAATTAATTTGCTTTAAGTCACCACCTTTTGCAACACTTCGATGGTTCAGAGGTGTATAAAATTTTTATCAGCCATAAAAACTAGGGCCACCTATGACTTGGGAAGCCATACCCAATAACAAGTTCAAGATGTGATGGACCTATCCTTGTGTTGGCACCAAGGTTTTGGCAAGACCGTGTGCATGCCACAAATATTGCACAACGTGTGTGGTGATCAATTATTTTGATATTAAATCAATTATTATAAGAAATATGTTATTTTGATATTAATATGCAAAAGTAACAAAATCTTTTTTGGTAATTCAATAGCTACAATTTTTTTTTTTTTCTTTGTATAACATTTTTTATCAAAATTTAGGGGGTCAAATAAAAAAAAATTGAAATTTAAATAACAAATTTAATAATGAAAATGTATAAATTAATAATTAAAAATAGTTACTCAGTTTGAAAATTTATGCACATCTACATTTTAATGCAAATTTATAAATTACTCATAAAAATAATACCGAAAAACTAAAATTACTCTAAATTACTCATACAAACTACAAATTTTCAGATTCCATGTGTTAGGGCTTAGCTTTTGAATATCTATAACCCTAAACTCTTGTATTGAAATTTAAAGGAAACAAAAAAAGAAAGGAAATATGGTTGACATATTTTAAAATTCAATAATAAAATTTATGCATATTTATTTCTAAACATTATTTATTAGTAGGTATTTCTATAATAGAATGTATATATATTTATTTGTAAACATTACTTATTATATATAGAGAAAATAAATTATTTTGATATTGATATACAAAAATGAAAGTTTTAGTAATTTAATGGTTACATTTTTTGCTTTTTTCTTTTCTATAATGTTTTTATCAAAATTTGGTAGAACAAACAAAAACACTGAAATTTAATTAACAATTTTGAATGTCAACAAAAGATGTAAGTTGACAATGTCCCCAATCATGTGGGTAAATTTTAGGTCAATCTCTTCTTTTCATCCACCCACTCAGATGCTCTTTGCATTGCAATTCATTTATTAATTACTTTATTTATATTTTTCCCTTTACACCTTGTAAGTTGGACTATCCACCTAATACTACTCTACTTTCCAATTATGACAATGGTAGTGAAAGACATTGGTCAACACCCCATGATGACACTCCATCATTAGTTTCCTTCACAAGAGCTTCAAAAGACAATACTACTCTACTTTCCAATTATGACAATGGTAGTGAGAGACATTGGTCGACACCCCATGATGACACTCCATCATTAGTTTCCTTCACAAGAGATTCAAAAGACACTTGACAAACACCTATAAACCTAAATAATTTGAAATTTATTATTTTAAGTTTCATATTAAGTTTTAAAACCTTAATATTTTGAAATTCATTATTTTAAGTTTCATATTAAGTTTTAATGAGTTTGATTGATAATTATAAACCTTCAAAGGAAGATATGAAGCCCATTTTACATTGATAGAGTACATATTACATTTCTTAATTTCATTATGTAAACATGTCTTTGAAAACTACATTTTTACATATTCAATAGAGTTAATCATTTATTTCATTAGGTTCCTAAGTTCCTAAGAATATGCACCAACATTGTTGGGGGTGGGGAGTGGGAGGGGAATCTTATCATTTCCAATTGGTTCATTAGACAGTATAGTTGAAATGTCACATTGTCACACAATTACAAGGCTAGGTCGACTCATAATTGAGCACTTCACGTCACAATTCAAGTATTCCCTATTAAATCAAGTTTTAAAATGCCAACAAAGTTGGAATTCATAACTTCATCAATTAAAATAGGTAAGTCATAAGTTGATGGGACAGTTTGGTAATGAAACCATATTCCACTTTTGTCAAGGAATGCTTAGTTGTGAAGAAAATCCGGTATTTAATACAATTGATCCATCAAATATCAAATTTAATTATATTTAACATCTATATCTCCATCACTTATAATGTATCTTGCAAATTAATTTTCTAATGATGAAGTGCCTTTCAACATTATTGATCTCTAACTAATGAACAAGTATGCTTACCATTATGAAAGAATTCAACAAATACTGCAAATAAATTTTTCCTTTGTTTACATTAGGTGTTGAGCTCAACAACCATAATATATGGCTAAGATGACTATAAAAACAACCACATACATAAAGGAATTCGTGCATGCAAACCCAATAGACATCTGGGTACATAAAAAGGCAAGTTCAAAGGAAAAGTGAACTTCACCTCCATCATAGAATATGATTTCACAAATGTCGAGAAGTTCCTAGAACTACAAGAGGAATTCTATAGGAGGTCGATGCATTTTAAAAATGGAGAAATTAGATTGGAAGTGGATAATGAGTTCCAACCATTACAAGCATCCTTCCTACTTAACTTGCTCCAAGTCCCCACCTTTTGCAACACCCGGATGGTTCATAGTTGTGTTGAAAATACTAATACAACTGAGAGGGGGGGTGAATCAGTTGTTTATAAGCTTAAACAATTTTACACCTTCTTAACAATTATTAATATTTCTTCATGTGTTATCAAGCAACATACAACATATGGACAGTAAGAGTAAATATCATCAATCACACATAAAATACACACAGAGGCAGATTTTCACGAGGAAACCCATAAAGGGAGAAAACCTCTTCTTCTTCGAAATGATAGGCAGTCTTTTTCAGTTCTGTACATCATCTATAATTGAGCACCAACTCAAT
>ML796491.1:0-22445 GCA_009831015.1 Picea engelmannii | reverse complement strand
TATCTCTCTCGCAGCTTCTACAGATCTGACGGTCCTGGTTCTTTCGGGAGATTTGGATGGGATCCAACGGTCACTGACTCTTCTTCCTTTTTCCTCTGTAAGCTCTTGCTGTGCGCATTTTCTTCAAGTCTATTCCTCCTGAGATTTTATCCTTCTTATCCTACTGTCTCTACTGTTGCCATTAATGACAACAATCATCACTGCATTCTATCCACTGAATTTGCCAACAAGTTGTATACATGTTTTATCAACCACAAAAACTAGGGCTACCTATGGCTTGGGAAGCCATACCTAATCACACTAGAACAAGTCCAAGACATGACAGACCTATCCATGTGTTGGAACCAAGATTTTGGCAAGACCGTGCACGTGCCACAAGTTTTGCATGATGCACGTGCCACGAGTTGTATACCGTATAGTGCCAAGATTCAACGCAATGAGAAAAAGGTGATGGACAAGATACCTATGCATGACAAGTTGTGATGCATGGTTGAGATACCCATGCATGAATATTTGCAATGCATGGTTGAGATACTTGTGCATGAAGAGTTGCAACACACTATGCATGTGGAAGCACAACAAAATACTAGCCCAAAGACTAACCCTGAGGACCAGGTAAGTGGATTCTTGGGTTGTTGTCTTAAGGTATTAGATTATCCCATCGTTACCAAGAAGTTGACCCACATATTGACAAGATTCATTGGGAAAGGTGAGAATGAAACTGCCATTTTTTTCCCTACTACCAAAGAGGGGCATGCGTCATGTTAGCAAGAGGAAGTGTATGGAAAGAGAGTTCGAAATGAAAATTGAATTAGGCAAGTATGAGATGGAAGGGATCATGTTGGACGTAGGGTCTGATGTAAATATTTTTCCAAAGAAATTATGGGAATTTATGGGAAAAAAAAATTGTTTTGGTCCCCCATTCAACTTGGGATAGCGAATCATTACATGATCTACCCTATTGGGAGACTAGAGAAGGTTGAGGTTAACATTTATAGGGTAAAAACAAAGGAAGATTTTGAAATAGTTAAGATTATGGATGATTCAGAACCCTGCCCATATTTTCTTGGAATTGATTGATAATTTGATAACAATTACCGATCCAGGTGGATATCAGTGGCCACCCACCTTTTCCAATTGGCTCAAAACAGTTTTCTGGCAATTTTGGTAATTTACTATTTTTAGCAGTTTTTAACTTCCGGGGCCATTTTGAGGGCCTAAATGAAGGTTTTTTGGGATCGATATTCTCAATGATAGCCAAAGGATCTGATTGATCCCCCCTAAATGAATCAACTCTAATATACCTTTCCAACGAGCTCCCGTGCACCCCAAACAGAGATCGTATGCCAAAGTTACGCCCCCAGAAAGTTGATACACCAAACTACCCAAAACAGGGTCCACAAAATTATTGGGTTTTAATCTTCCAGTGTTAGAGTTTTGGATTTTATTTATGATAAAAATTCCCTTGGAGCCTCATTGTAAAATCATCTTCTCATGGATGCGAGTATCCATCACATCTCTTCTCAGAGATAAGTTGCCACCATTCTAGCGAGTCTTTGTACATTTTCGCTCATTAATAGAAAATTGTGTATTACTGTATCTATGTGTTTATGGTTGCATATCTGATAAATTTATGTTATATTATTGGATATCCAATATATCTTTGTAAATTTATTAATTATATCTCCGCTCTCATTTCATGCCGAAAATAATCTAGATCAGTGGTATCAGAGCAGGTTGCTCTTGATCCTTTTTTTCAGTTCATGTCCTCGACGAGGTTCGAGTATAGAAAGTTGGGTGTCGAGCTTGTCTCTCTTGAAGAAAATCACTCTCACATACCTAAGAAACCCTCCATGGTGGAAGAAAATAAAAACGACGGAGCAGACGATTCTATCAATCTATTGCTTGAGCAAGCTCTCACGTGAGAGATGGATGAAATGATGCAGAATTTTTCCCACATCCTTCAACGCCTGCCAATAGAAATAGGCGCATCTTCATCAAACAACCACTTTGGAATCACCTCTCCCTTCAAGTTACATGTTAATTTTGATATTCCCGTATTTGAAGGTCAGATAGATGCAGATTCCCTAGACAAATGGTTAAATCTATTAGAAGGTTATTTCTCTGTTCATAATTTTTCTGATAGGGAAAATATCACCTTCTCACTCCTTTAATCTCTCCCCCATGTCAAACATTGGTGGGAAATTTACCAGGAGAAAATTTCCACAAAGGAGTCTGGAATATATGGGGTCGAGCCCACTTGGGATTTTTTTGTGGATGCGGTAAAGGAACAATATTACCCTGTTGGCAACTATGAGGACCAGTACATGAGATGGACCACACTGTGGCAATATAGGGGCCAAGAAATTTCTAGAGTTCACTAATACCTTCCATACCTTGCGCACCAATATGGGTATCAAAGACTTCAAATGACATTTGGTTCTGAAATACCGTGGGGCTCTACATAGATACATCCAAACTAAAATGGATTTTTCTGGACATCTCATCACTCGGTGTTGTTGGGTATGTGTTATATTATTTGCATGAGTAGTAGTGTATGTGCGTTGCGGGGGTTCAGGGGCAGCGCCCCCCAAAAAAAAAAAAATCCTCGGGAAACATGTCACATATTTAGGTGGTTTTTGGGCACATGGTTTTTTGCTAATGGTTTTCTATTTCCGGTTAAGGAATTAGGGTTGTTGTCTAATCTAGGTCATTGGGTTAGGGTTTTGGATGCCACTGGCTTCTATATGTATATTGTATTGTAAACAATGTATCATTATGAATGAATATATAATATGTTAGTTTTCCCGGTTTGGGTTTCCAGGGGAAAATATCTGTGTAATGTTTGTATTTTCCATTGTATCTCTTCTGTTCTTTTACTGGAAATCTGTTTTTAGTAAATATTATACAAGGCTAAAATCTACAGGTGCTGCTTGTCGATATGCTGTTAAAATCAAGCAGAAATTTAAGCACCAGAACAAACGAGATTTTGGGTTTGTAAATCTGCAACAACCAAAGTATGATAAAGACGACCCTAACAAACAATCTCCCAAAAAACAGTCCAAGCCACATGAAAAGAAGGGTCATAGGAATAAAAAGGACACCAAAAAATGGTGTGATTTCACAAAAGCCCCTGGCACAACATCGAGTAATGTCGCTCAAAACAATCATTGGTGGCCGAGATCAAAGACAAGGAGCCAAACCCTGATTCATAATCTGATTCTGAAAATACTGGTAAAAGATAGATCATCGATGCAGACCCCACTGCTATTGTCACGATCAAAACAATTCAAATAGAAGAACCAACATCTCTTGAAGAGGGGGAGCGCCTTTTTCATTCACAGATGTGGGTGAAGGGGACCCCGCTACATTTTATTGTTGATAGCGAGAGCCAGAAGAAACTCATCTCAGGAGAGGTTGTCAAATAGTTGGGATTGTCAACAACACCACACCCACAACCATACAACATCGAGTGGCTTCGCTAGGGACGAGATCTCCGTGTCAACCAATAGTGCCGATTTTCATACGACATCCAGCCCTTCAAGGATGAGGTATTATGTGATGTTTCCCCACTCGATGTTTGTGATGTTCTCTTAGGACAACCATATATGTGGAAGCACCATGTTGTTTATGAGTCTCGACTCTGCAGTGCCATTGTTTCTCTAGAGGGTCATCTCTACAGAATACCAGAGGTAGTTCTGACTACTGTTCCACCTAAACAGTGTCACAAGGT
The DNA here is from genome assembly GCA_009831015.1 of Picea engelmannii. Taxonomy (NCBI): domain Eukaryota; kingdom Viridiplantae; phylum Streptophyta; class Pinopsida; order Pinales; family Pinaceae; genus Picea; species Picea engelmannii. The sequence continues at coordinate 18,712 of ML796491.1, read as the reverse complement.
AGTATCTCATACTACGAATTCCATCTTCTTCACAATTCATTCAAAAGGTGAACAAAAGGATACTACAACCACTACAACATTGGCCCAAGCACCTTCTATCCAACAGAAACAGGTCGAAAATATTGTAGCAAAGTGTAAATATTCCTTCTGCACATAGGCATCTAATGTAGCCAGACTGGTTAAAAAGTTCCAACCCTTCTAGCCACATGTTTGTGACAACCTTCAACAAGCTAAGCAACACAACGTCTCTAACAAGGAAAGCAACTCATCAAGATGCAAATTCAACAAACACTTTTCCCTCTCCCCCGAGCACTCAATGCAATGGATACTAGTGATTCCTAAGGAGGGAGGATTGATCTAGGTGGATATCAGTGGCCTCCCACCTTTTCCAACTGGCTCAAAATAGTTTTCTGGCAATTTTGGTAATTTACTATTTTTAGCAGTTTTTAACTTCCGGGAGCCATTTTGAGGGCCTAAATGAAGGTTTTTTGGGATCGAGATTCTAAATAATAGCCAAAGGCTCTGATTGAGCCCCCTAAATGAATCTCCTTGACGATACCTTTCCAACAAACTATCGTGCACCCCAAATGGAGATGATATGCCAAAGATACACCCTCGGGAAGTTGATACACCAAACTACCCAAAATGGGGTCCACAAAACTGTTGGATTTTCATCTTCTGGGGTTATGGTTTTGGATTTTATTTATGATAAAAATGCCTTTGGAGCCTCATTGTAAAATAATTTTCTCACGGATGCGAGTAGCCATCACATATCTTCTCAGAGATAAGCTTCCACCATTCTAGCGAGTCTTTCACTCTGTATTTTTACAATCTTTGTACATTTTCTCTCCTTAATAGAAAATTGTGTATTACTATATCTCTATGTTTATGGTTTCATATCTGATACATTTATGTTATATTATTGGATATCCAAGATATATCTGTACATTTCTTTATTATATCTCCGCTCTCATTTCATGCCGAAAATAATCTGGATCAATTCCATACTAAATCTAAATCAAATCCAAATGTCTATCGAGATGGACACTCTATGTGTCATTTATATGCTAGATATAGATGAGGGTGACAGATACCATGAACTAGTAAATGAAGATGCATAAAGATCGATCATTGAGAATATATACAACATCGTAGGGTGCAAGGAGGACTATGTAAACCCCACAACTAATGGAGAACTAAGCTAGAGGAGTGTTTCCTAATATGACATAGATTCGAAGGATGTGATGATACGATGGCAGAATAAGTTATATGAAGCATCGACTAGGAGATGTTCACGAATCACCAAAGAAGTGCACTAGTTTAGAATGGAGATACGCGACATATTGAGGTTCGATGGGACAAACTTGATAGATACATTTATAGTGGAAATGGAAGAAGGTGTGCCCAAGACCTAAAGGATTTAGGCAATGGACTATGCATATGTGGTATAATGCATCAAATTAAGGTTCCAACCCCTAATCAAATTTGAATTGGTAAGAAGGTACAAGGGTACCCAAAACCCACAAGAACACATTGTCTTTTGTGAATGACACTAGACGATGAAGAATATTCATAGAGTGTAGTGGGTCTATGGGTTTGTCCATATTATGGATATGGTGCCTAAGAGTTGGTACATACAAAAAGAGATGAGAAGGAAAATGTAAGACTAAGAGAATATGAGCCACTATTTTTGCACAACTTTCAAGTTTACATCATAATTTATTTTGCAGAGGGAGATTTTGTTAAGAATCAAGGATTTTACCTTCCATCGACAACCTAGAGACACCACATAAAAATGTTTCTATGCATACCATACGCTGATGGAAAAATTGAAGTAGCTAGTATATTATTAGAAGGTTGACAATAACGATGCACATGAAGAGGATCCTTGGAGTTTATAGATCAATGAAACTGAGTGCGAGTTCATATTTCAAGGAAAGGCCTCCAATAGTATAATGCATAACTATAAACAACCATTGAAAATGAATAAACAAAATATGGGCACAAAAGAAGCACCGAAGATGGCCATAATTGGTGAGTATTGGGATCAAGAAACGATGATTTGCTGAAAGAATATGAAGACTTGTTTCTAAGGAGTTTTTAAAATATTAAGAGGATCATGGGATCCCTTAGGGAGATGCATATTTAGTTGAATCCAGATGCTAAGTCAGTCAATAAGTGACCATATCGACTGAACCCAAAGTACAAAGAAAAAGTGAAAAAAGAGTTGGATCAAATGCTAGAGGCAGGGATGATTGTCCATATGGAGGATTTACACTAGATCATCCTGATGGTGGTGCAACCAAAGAATACAAGTGATCTAAGAGTTTGTGTAGATATGAACAACTTAAATGTATCATGTATACACGATCCCTTTCTAATACCATTTACAAATGAAGTACTAGAGAACATGGTTGGGTGTGAAGCTTACTCATTCATGGATGGATTTTCAGGATATCACCAAGTGTGGATTGAGGAAGAAGACATAACCAAGAAAACGTTTGCAACAGAGTGGTGCTAGTTTATATACATTGTAATTCCATTTGTCTTAAAGAATGCACCTGCAGTATTTTCTAAAATTGTCATCACAACCTTTATGGAGTGCAAGCATAAGTTTATGAAAGTATACTTGGATGATTGGATAGTGTTCAACTTGCTCAAAGAGCATATGCAAGTATTATGGTTGATGTTGGATACATGCATGAAGTTACAAATATATTTAAACCTAAAAAAATGCATGTTTTATACACTGTTTGGGACTCTATTGGGACATGCCATCTATAAGGAAGTTCTATTAGTAAATTAAGCAAATATTGCAGTGATTGTGGACATGTTAGCCCCAAACTTCGTAAGAGAGTTGTGTACAACCTTGGGACACATAGGATAATACATGTGGTTCATACAGAGTATTGAAAATTTTTTTGTGCTATTGGAGGAGCTAATGCATAAGGATACCAAGTATTTCTAGACACAAGAATGCCAGGAGGCATTAAAAGCACTAAAGGAGAGATTAGTGATTGCGCGGATCTTGATATTCCCATATTGGACCAAGATATTCCACATACATGTGGATGCATCTTCCATTGCACTTGGAATAGTGCTTTTGAAACTACGAGAGAATAAGACTAATCATCGAGTTTTCTTTGCTAGAAAAAATTTGTCCAACTCAAAAAAGAATTATACGAACATGGAGTGTGAAGCACTATTGATGGTATATTCCTTCAACAAATTTAGACACTACTTATTCAACACTCCCTTCAATTTTATCACCAATCATTCAACACTAAAATACTTGGTGAACAAGCCAGTGTTGAGGGGGAGGATATGCCAGTGGTTGTTTCTCTTCCAAGAGTTCAAGTTTGAAGTAGTGTTCAAACTGGATAAGCACAATATGGAGCCTGGTCATCTCTCAGGGATAGAGTCAAGGGAACCTGAAGGAAGTCTAGACAATGAGTTACTCGACGGATAACTCTTTAGGATTGAAGTTGTGCCAGATCAATTTACAAATATTGTGGCATACCTTATAATAGGAAAGGCATGGGTAGAGCACACACATCACATCACTAATAACTAGTAACTCAGAGTGCCAATTACCAGTTTATTGTAGGACAATTGTACAAACTTGACGTCGATGGGATCCTGCGTAGATGTGTGTTGGAGCATGAGTGAAAAATGGTTCTCTATGAGGTGCACAAAGGTATTGTTGGTGGACATAACACAGGGAAGAAAATTGCACAAAAGATACTACGCATGGGATTATGGTGGTCATCACTATTGGAAGAATTGAAGGAATATTGTAAGCGCTACAACACTTGTCAATGAATCGGGAAGCCATCAAGGAAAGATAAATTTCCCATATTTCCCATCATCATTATAAAGTCATTTTATAAGTGGGAAATTGACTTTGTAGGGCCAATCAACCCCCTGTAGCACAAAGGTGATGCACGATATATTATCACTGCGACAAAATATTTGACCTATTGGGAAAAGGTTATGTCGGTAAAGGTTTATACTGTGAAATAAGTCATGTAATTTATTTATGAGAAAATTATCAACAGGTTTGGATTCCTGAAGTTATTGATGAGAAATCAGGGTGCACACTTCTCTAATGACACCATATACACGCTAAATCAAGAGTTCATGATCCATCATCAAAAGAGCACACCATATCATCCATATCCCAATGGAATTATCGAAGCATTCAAATTTATTTTGGATCATGTGCTAACCAAGGTACGTAATGTACAACACGGTGATTGAGATTAGTGGATTACAATAGTTTTTTGGGCATATAGAACTACTTTAAAAATATTGACTAAGCACATACCATTCATATTAGTCTACGAAAAAGAAGTAGTGATTCCATTGGAGTTTGTGATCTCAAGTCTTAGGATTACAGTTCTGACATGGATGTTGAATGACCATTCCTTAAAACAATGATTAGATGAGCTTATGGAGTTAGAGGAGGACCAAGTGATTGCAAGACATGACTATATGGTGGAAAAATAAATACAAAAGACATGGCATGATCACAATATATGGTGCAAGGTTTTGCACCCTAGATTGTTGGTATTATTGTATGATAGCAAGTTCTTGAAGCACCTGAGCAAGCTGTGCATGCACTATTTAGGACCCTTTAGACTGGTTTACATTAGTGAGGCTAGTGTAGCAAAGTTGGCAACACTGTAGGTTTATCCCCTTAAAGGATTAACCAATGGAAGTTGGCTAAAGGTGTATTATGGCCCATAAGGGTATAATGCGCCATGAATTGATGGATTTTTAGTGTTAGCATAAAGTAGGAGTTAGGTAGGTGGGAGTAAAAGCAGTTAGAAGTACACAATGATTAGCAGAATCTGATAGATCTAGGTAATCCATGGACAGGTTAAGCCGTAGCCATGAAAATTTAGAATATTTGGAATACATTAAGGGTTAAATGTGTTAAGAAGCTGAATAGATCTACAAATATAATCACCACAAATACTGAATAGACAATAGATCCATAGAGAAAGATAGAAGAAACCACACTTTATTATTACCAAACCCTTGAGGTAGGGCAACACCATACAATGGATCCTATTATGGAAGGGATCCTCTCCTGTTCACTTGCCTCTTCGAGGGGGCATCCTCCTATTGAGCTATTTCTCCAAATACAATATATATCTTCATGTCCCATTACATTGCTTGAACCCATTTATATAGTGCTACCATCACATATGAACATTCTAGAGGAGGAATATTCTAGAAGTAGAACCTTCTAAGAAGTCATCTTACATTTATTATATCCAACTACCCATTTATTATATCTAACTACCATAGTGGGTCTTATTTAATAATATAGTGTACCTAGTCCACCTTACATTGAATGACCTCCATTATTATCACTATGGGCCCTCTACCCCCCCCCGCCCACTACCTCTCTAGATACCTTACATTCCATCCCCCTTATGAAAGCGTTGTTAAGAACCTAAATAGATCTACAAATATAATCACCAAAAATACTGAATACACATTAGATCCACAAAGAAAGATAGGAGAAACCACACATTATTATTACCAAATCTATGAGGTAGGGAAACACCATAAAATGGATCCTATTATGGAAGGGATCCTCTCTTGTTCACTTGCCTCTTCGAGGGGGCGTCCTCTTATTGAGCTACCGCTCCAAATACAATATTTCTCTTCATGTCCCATTAAATTTCTTGAACCCCTTTATATAGTGCTATCATCACCTATGAACATTATAGAGGAGGAATCTTCTAGAAGTATAACCTTCTAAGAAGTCATCTTACATTTATTATATCTAACTACCATAGTGGGCCTTATTTAATAGTGGACCTAGTCCACCTTACATTAAATGGCCTCCACTATTATCACTATGGGCCCTCTTCCCCCCCACCTCTCTAGCTACCTTACAAAATGTGAAAGTAAAAGTGAAAGGACATGATAACTAGAGGACAATTGGCCAACATGACCCATGGGAAAACAAGTTGGCGCTGATGTAGGTAGTTGGGCTTGGACAAGTCACAACAACACAAAGAACGATAACAACATGGCATTTCAGTGATGGTACAGTGAAATGATCCAAGCAACTACAAAATCCTTCTGTGTGCAACACAACTTAATAGAAAAGTATGAGTATTACCTCCATTTTGAAGATGATTTTCATAACATGTTCATCACCCCCTTGGAAGATTTGCAAATTCCTACATAATTCCTACCATTTTCCATTACTAAGTAGGATATTCTAGACGTTTTCATGTAGTTTCCAGAGTCATTGCAACATATTCCTAACGTGGAGGTAGAAATTTTGGAAACACGAATGAAGAGAAAGTAGGAGTGTGTGGCCAAATCGGTCAGTAAATGACTATAGGGTCAACGGAAACAAGTGCATCCAACAACTCTCCACTTGTAAAGGGAAAGCGACAAAGGATGGTACCAATCCCAACATTTGAGTCTAACTCACAAGGGTGCACATCCAATCCATTGTAGCTTCTCAACATTGTGCACATTGTGGAGGAAACCTTGTCATAGATGCTAGTCAAGACCACCAGGAATAGGCTATTGACAAGATAGGAAAAGGGCCAAGACATAAGCAATATCCCATAACAAGGGACAAGATATTTCATTGCACCCATTTAGAGAATTTTCAAGGTGATCCAAACTAACTTAGAAGTGAAATAAATCTTACATCGGTGTTATAGCCTTAATTTCCACTCTATAGGGTCAGAGAGGAAGACAAAAAAAGATGAAATCCAAGACATAGCTCTAGCTCAATATTCATAATTTTTTTTAGGGGTTTCAATGGTCATCTATGGAACAACTAAAGATGTGTCTATTGTCATCAGTACACAACAAGAGACACCCTCTGTAAAATTTTATATTCATGTAGTTTCAAAGAGGCAAGCGAGGGATGAGTTGCTTCTTCGTGGCATGAGCCTTGGAACTCAGATCATTCAAGTCTCCATTGGTCTCTATAAGATCTAGAAGCTCTCCCAAGCCTCTTCCAATAGTCTATATAACGAAGGAAAATATTGAGCATGAGAAGGAAGAATCATTTATAGATCTATGCTACCAAAATTCATAGTTTCTTCTCCATCTAAATCATTTGCATTCAGGTCACCTAGCTTGGTTGAAGAGCTAAGGAGGAGAAAGGGGAAAAGGGAAAATAGGAGTGCATCTACACTAAGAGGTAATGGTATTGATGTACTTCTATTGTTCAAATTAATAGATAATTTGTTTTCCCCTATGAATGTTTGCATTTCATGCATGAATGTTCAAATCTGATTTATTTTATCATAGACAAGGTTATATCCAAGCTAAATCTAGGATTCTAACACTAAGAAGAGAAGTAGGAAGGCATTTCTTGTCTCCTGTATGCATGGAGTAGATTGTAGAGTCTAGAGTTGGAACTTCAGGACTGTAGCAACCAAGACATACGAAGGACAACCTTCAAGAAAAGGTACGACATTTCACCATTTCGTAGTTTAATTGTGAATCAAATTTCTTGAGTATAAAGGAAAGACATAGAATTATATCCCTCTACCTGTCTAGGATCAGTAGGAATATCCTAGGGAGATATTACTATAAACCTATGATATTTTCTCCATAACTGAATTGGTGACTCCACTGGGGAAGAATATTTGATTCTTCTCTAGTTCATAATCCCTTGCCTATTATCCTTTGTTTTCATTTGGTTGTTTTCTTCCCTAGTACTCTCTCAGAGTTTGGATCCATTAGATCTAACTAGATCTAAAACATATTTTTGTTTTTCCAAAATTCTATAGGGTGTCACTTGTTGCACTACAAGTGACAAAAGACTAGTCACTTGTTGTAGGTCATATGACCCATGACACCCCTTGTAAACTCAAAAAAATGTAAAGTTCCCATATTTCTTTGGTCAGATATGATTTTTCTGGTCTCATAGATTTGTGGTTGGTCTATACATTTGGATCTTGTGTTTGGTTGAGTCCTTTCTCACACCTTTTGTCTTCAATTTTGTTTTGAAGTGTGTTTTTGTGGCTTCCTTGGATTGCTTGTTTACGTTTGTTTGTTGTCTAGTGATCCACTAAAGTTGGGAAGTGCACCCAATAGGTATGATTAGATATAATAGTGTTCTATATTGATTCCATTTGGTTTTTGTATCCTCTTTTGATCGGTGTTCATTACTAGATCTACTTTCATAGGTGAATTTTGGGTTGAGATTCTTGAAGAGACATTGGAGTAGGATTTTCAACATCACTACCAATTTTCTATAGCCCTTGCTTGTTGATTTGTTGATTTTCCATTTGCAGATTGTGTTCTTGTTTAGATTAAGAAACCATTTGCATCATATTTGGAAAAATAAACAACAAATATGTACATTCTTACAAGCGTTTGAAGCATTAAAGAGAAAGTGCATTGTTGAAGTGTTTGGTTTGAGATCTTGTCAAAAGTTTGGATCTGATTTGTTTTTCATGGTTTCTTGGTGTCTGAGAAGTTTCATTTGGAACATTACAAAGAAAAATATCTATTTTCCCTCCCATAATTAGAATTCATCGAATCGAACAAGTGCATTGGCATTTTTTACATTGCTTTGGTTGGGTCAAGAGTCACAACATCACTAAAGTTTCATCCATTTTCCCTTTGACATAAAAAAAACCATAAGAAAGAATTTCTAAATTAAAATTGATTAGACTCTTTTCTTTGTTATCAAACCAACATTAGATAGGTTTAGGGCCTTGAAATAAGATTGGAGAGTGAACTCTCCAAGGCCATCAAAATGAAATTTAGAGGTCATTAAGGAGTGTAAAACCCATTTTTGCAAACAGTGTGTCGGGAAGCTCCTCTAGCACATGAGTCAAGCACGAGGTCACATTGGGTCAAGTAGCGATATTACCCCTCTATGCTTGTTTTGGTTTTTGCAATATCACTTTGATTACTACGTATATGAGGGTTTATTTTGTGCCATGCCTTTGTGTGAGGTAACACATTCAAAGATTCAAGCTTAGTTACCCTACCCTTACGTGTGGTTGAACCTGCAATTGCTCACCCAATCATTGATTGTGAGGTGGTAGCCTTAGTGACCATTCCTAGGTGGCTACATAGCTGAATGCAGGTGGGATGTTTTTGTAGTACCTAGTGAAGACATTCATTCATGGTATCAGTTCCCTCAGAGCATTCCCTCCTTAATAAAGGGTTCTTGCACCGGTCAGGGTTGTTTCACATCGTTCATTAAAATTGTGACTCATACCTTTGTTATCCAATATTATGGGGACTTCATCTCCCCTAGAGGGTTGTTTTTCATAAGTCCCCTTGATCCATTGGTTTTCTTATTGTTGTCCTATATTTGTTAGGGGTGTGTTATTTGATTCCAAGTCTAGTTCGGCCTGAGATTGAATTATGTTTGATTTGCACATATTATTTTCACCATGGTTGAATCACCGCATTGGTTCCATTGATTACGAGGACTGGATCCCATCATGGAGGCACAACCACCTCTCAAGTGACACAAAATAGGTGACCGTGAATTTGAAGAGTCCCATATTTTTTTTGAGGAGATTGGTTTGGTTGAAGTGGAAGTGATCGACGAAAGTCCTCCTCCAAACTTTAACCCTCCTTTGACTAATCCTAAAGCACTTGTACTTATCTAGGTAAGGGATATTTTTAGTGAACCTTTTTCTTTGTTTAGTGATCCTTACACCATGTTAGTCATATGTGTTTCATCCAGTGTTGTTGAGCCATCAAGCCCATCTGTGTGTGGGACTGGGGGCATCCCCATGATTTCCATATTACCATCCCTGAGCACCATTGCATCTACACCATATATTCATTTTTATATGGGTCCCTTTATCTGGGGGACACCGAATCTGTCCTATTTTCTATACATTAGTCTACCTAACATTCCTACACCCATCTAATCAATTTATATGCCCACATTCAAATCTCCTTCTGGTGGGGGGATGAGCCTTGGTTTCAACATGGGGGGTGGAATTCCTTCCACCTGCACCATTCCTATGAGCGACTGGACATTGTCAAATGTTAGTTTACCTTTTGGATGGAATATCCCTACTGGTTTCTAGGTTATCCCTAATCAGGCTAAGGGTAGTAATGCATCAAGAAGGTTTAATTTTTCATGGATTAACACACCTTTCCTTGGGGGCACATCCCTTGGGGGAAACTTTCCTCAATGGGGAGGCTATCCCTTCATCCATACCTCTAGTCCTAGGTTTTTTTTTCCTAGGACCAGTTTTGGGAACATATTTCATTTAGGGTCTACACCTACCCTTGTGGGCGATCCCCTTGGGGGAGCATAAAATCTATTCCCAGGAGCATGCATGCTCATGGGAGTTCCACCATCCCCAGGGGAACTCACTCTTTTGGAACACCAAAAACCTTTGATAGAAAAAATGTAGGGGGACCACAAAGTTCATCTACGAATTTAGGAACCTCCTCTTTCTCCTAGTATTAATTTACTTATACATCATTTTGTTTCCTTGCAATGTTAGGCTTACCTGACTCGTTATGTTTGAAAAATGACCCTATTTCCCATAACCTTTCATGGTCAGTCATGCCTACTAAGATACCATCATACATGACAAAATTCGATGGAAAGTCAAGAGAATATCCCTCCATTCACATAATGACATATCATTTTTGGTGCTCATCCAATTCCTTAATGGATGATAGCATAAGGTTGTGTATTTTCCAGAGATCCCTAATTGAAAGTGCTTCCAAATGGTATATTGAATTACAAGATACCTCCTTTAAAAATTTTAATGTCTTGGCGATGGCATTTCTAACACATTAGAAATTTCCCATGTGATATGATATTGGAACATAACTCTTGATGTATCTGTGATAGGATACCTCCACTCACATTTTTCATCATATACATGAGTGGAGTTGAAGAAGTAGGATGATAAAGACTCGAATTCCAACAAAACTCCTAATGGAGTGGTTCACAAATTCCCTCTTACGACCCATTTCCAAATACATAGCTATCGTTGGTGAAGCTATCGAACAACAAGCCATTATGGGTGCCCAACACTTAGATTTGATTTACTCTCAGTCGAGCACTCTTTATGATATTATCCTGCATGTTATTTGGTTGTTGACATGCCAAAATTCGATGGAAATTCAAGAGAAGACCCTTCCATGCACATAATGACATATCATTTGTGGTGCTCATCCAATTCCTTAATGGATGATAGCGTAAGGTTGCGTCTTTTCCAGAGATCCATAATCAAAAGTTCTTCCAAATGGTATATTGAATTACAATATGCTTCCTTTAAAATTTTTAATGTATTGGCGATGGAATTTATAACACATTACCAATTTACCATACGATATGATATTGGAACATAGCTCTTGATGTATCTATGACATGATACCTCCACTCACATTTCCAATCATATACACGAGTGGATATTAATAAGTAGGATGACAAAGACTCAGATTCCAACAAAACTCTTAATGGAGTGGTTCACAAATTCTCTCTTACCACCCATTTCCAAATACGTAGCTATGGTTGGTGAAGCTACTAAACAACAAGCCATTATGCGTGCCCAACACTTAGATTTGATTTAATCTCAGTCGAGAACTCTTTATTATATTATCCTGCATGCTCTTTGGCTGTTGACATATCCCAAGAAGCCAAAACCAAGACCCCATGTCGATGGTGTGGTGGGTTTTGTATCCCATTCCTCTATGAGCCAGTTAGTTGACTAGTTGGGTTACCTGTTCATTTCATCACACTTGTCAGCTACTAGTTCTAATGCTCAAAATACTATGGTCCCTACTCAGACCTCTGAGGTGAATTCGTTGCAATCCACACAACCAAAGAATCCTTAGCAAACTAGAATAAAGAAGAAGAGGAATGAAAAGAAGAACTCTAATACTTAGTCAGGAAATGCTCCCACCCAAAAAAATCAAGGGGGGGGGGGGAATGAAAGATAAAAAGAAGAGTTGGTTCTCCTACATGATTTTTGGGGAGGACCATCCTACTCATCAGTGTCCTCAAAAGGATCTGTTCCATCTTTTTTTGGCTCAGCCAAGGGCCCCCTAGTATCTTGTTGTCCTAACTCATCCTTTTCCCCCTCAACCTCAACACATGGCAGAAACAAATCCTTCCCCTCAACAAAGGGGAATGGTAGGTACCCCTCATCATGAGGAGTCATCCTCAAATGCTTCCATTTTTATTTGTGATCAAATGGTCAATATGAAGACTTGAGCAAATACCTACGACAATTTTGAGACTGCTCTTGTTATGTATGATATAACATCTTTTTTCTAGCCTGGTGGCCATCTTCATATCGAGAATCTATCCTTTGAAACACCACTTCATCCCCCAAAGGGAGTTCTTTGAAGAATGACACAAAATATAGATACATGGGCCACCCACAACTATAGTATTGTGGAAGACTTGGCCCAAACACCATGTTCCATGTCATCACTCGAAGTCCTCCAGAGCTTCCCAGCGTAGTGGGAAGCATTTTTGTCTAGGATGGGTGGGGTTGATACCTTAGAGTTTGTTTCGATAACCTTTGATTCTAATCAGGTTCATCATAAGCTCTCTGATAAAATCTCTTTTCAGATAAAAGTGAGAATGCTAAGGAAAAATATATTTCACACTGTGATTGATGAAGGAGCCTTGACTTGCATTATGTTTATGTCATTTTGGAAGGCCCTCATCTCTCTAAATCTCGAAACCTTTGCCACATTACTAAAAGAATTTGATGGAAATATGTTCTATCCCCATGCTATTATCACCACCCTACCCATCGAGTTAGCTGGTAAGACTGTCTTTGTTTCTATGGAGGTCGTCGACGCACCTCTTGAGTACAACTTGTTACTCAGGCACACTTGGTTAGAGGAGATGATTGCAGTTGTCTCATTAGTATTTAGGGTCTTATGCTTCCCTCATCGAGGGAAAATTGTGACAATTGATCAACTTACATTTTTTACCCCAGACCTTTGATCCAATGTGGGGTCTAATGTACCCTTTGTCGATGATACCAATAGTATTATATGAGCATCAGTGTAGGGATTTTCAAATACTTTTATATCATGGGAACATTACTTCTTCCCCCGCCACCTCCTACTACAAACATTTCTCCTATCAATGTGATTTATTTATTTACCATTGGATCCCTTAGGTTTTCTAACCCTTGGGTGGTACCTCATCCCAAGGACGTTAAATCATATGGAGCATCCATGTCACTCAGCCCAATAGATATTTACTACCAGGAAATCCAGTTAGCATCCATTGAATTTGATTTGGATTTCCCTTGGGATGTGGAATCAGATTAGTATCCAAGGCCTTCCTAGGCTGTTACGCCACTTTCAGTTTTCGATGACTTTCTCGATCTCAAAATTCCATTTTATGAAGCTATCATGGAGGTCATGGCTTCACCCAATAATCCATGGGAGGATTTGCACCACCATGCATCTTTTCTTCTCGATTTGGAATAGTTAGAGGATGAAATTAAAAATAATGTTGTTTTTTATCATGTTCAATGGTACCAATCTCCAATTATGATTCATGATGTATTTTCAGAAGGGAATTTGGTGAATATTTTGAAAACTATTCCCATTGACATTTCCCAGAAGCTAGGTGTCATGGAACACATCCTGATAGGTGCTAATTTTTCTCCCCAATAAATTGAACTAAATACGACCGTATTCAAATAATTATGTGATGTTTTTGCTTGGTCCTATGAATAAATGCATGGAATTGACCCCCATATTATCGAACATGAAATTAAAACATATGGTGGAGCCAAGCAGGTCTGGAAAAAGCTTCAGCTTGTCAACCCAAATAAAGTTGTTTCCATCAAGGTGAAGGTTGAAAAACTTCTTCGTGCATAGTTTATCTAACCAGTTCCCTTGATGGAATGGATTTCCAACCTCATTATGATTGCTAAGAAATAGGGAACTATTAGGGTCTATGTTGATTAAAGGGATTTGAACAAAGATTTTCCAAAGGAAAATTATCCAACCTCATTCATTGATCAGATTATCAATGAATGTATTGGGAGTGAAATATTCTCATTCATGGATGGTTTCTGTGGCTATAATCAAATCCATATCAAATTGGAGGATCGGCACAAGACTTCCTTCATTTGTCCTTGGGGTACTTTCGCTTATCAAAAGTTTCCATTTGGTCTTAAAAACACTGGAGCCACCTTCCAGTAGGTCATGTATTACACATTTCATGGGATCAAATATATTGTAGAGGCATTTTTAGAAGATTTGGTTTCTCGTTCCAAGTTCCACAAGGATCATTCTGGTCACTTGTAGGTTATTTTCACCCATTTCCACTACTATAATATTCATTTGAATCCACATAAATTCATCTTTTGTGTGGTTTCTGGGAAATTTCTAGGTTTCATTGTATCCAAGTATGGGATTATAGTTGATCCCTTGAAGGTTGAGGCCATTATCAATTTTCCTATTCCTTGTACCATTAGCCAACTCCAATTTTTGCAAGGGAAGGAAAACTTCCTGTGTAGATTCATTGTTAACTATCTTGAGATCACAAAAGGATTTATGCGTTTTTTGAAGAAGGGTGTACCTTTTGTGTGGGATGACCAAGATCAATGGTCATTTGACTCCTTGAAAAAGGCCTTGATTTTTACTCCCTTATTGATCCCTCCTCACTATGGTGAGGACTTTTTTCTCTATCTCGTCGCCTCTAAATCCACCATAGGAATGGTGCTAATCCAAGAATATGATGTGCAACGAGACTATTAGGGACCTAAAATTCTTAACCCCTCATGTAGGTAGAATAATATTTTTTCCATGTAATAAAGGTCGACATTAGTTAATAAGGCATATTTAATAATGTGAACAAGTATAATGTAAGAAGACTTAATAGAAGCTTCCACTTCTAGAAATATCTTCCTCCAACATGTTCTTTAGATGATCGAATTAGTATAAATAAGAGTAGGAGGCATGGGAAATCCTTGTCTTGAGAATTATTGTAATAGAACTCTTCTCTGTTGGAGGTTTCCCCCTCGAAGAGTCAAATATGAAAGTGAACATTGCTTTCTTTAAATAAAGGTATTATTTTTGGTATTTATATTCTCATTATTATACTGTTCCACTGACATTTGTTGAATATTATTGTGTCTTCTTATTTCATTACATCTAGTACCTTAAAAGTGGCATCAAAGCCCTTTCCTCTGCATAAAATGTGATATTTTGTTTTTCCAGGGTAGAGATGTGTACTATCGACGTCTTTAAAGCATAAATATCTATTGTTCAGTGGGTAAAACTGCGGTGGGGAAGAATACATGCATGAAATACATAAGGTTTCACAAGGTTGTCTAGAAACAAACATTTCACCTTGTTGGAAACCTCTATAAGACCTGTTGGTTCCCTTCAAGTAGTACCACATTAGACAGAATATGTACACAACCATAACTCCCATGTACTGTCAAGTATATCAGGAGTCCCTTGGGTCTCATGAAACCATCCCTATATAATTCGATCAACTACATGACTGCTATAGTGACACAGAGAAAAACACTCGGGAATATACTCTCTAGTACATGGGTAATTGAGTAGTACAACTAAGGTTACAATCGAGCCTCTTTAGTTAGGGCCCTGAGATATTGGGCCAAGTACTATTGTTCGACCCCACATGTATATCAGAGAGATATAGCATGAGGAAAACCCTTATCTATAGGAAGCCTGAAAACCCTAACCCTTGGGAAAGGAACAAAATAGAATTAGAATAGACGAGTTATATTGCCGCAAAATCCTACCTCATGCATTTTGGTTGTGACATTCCTACGCAATGTTTTCAAGTTAACAATTTGGGCAAGTTGTCATTGTAGTATTCTTTAGGAAGAAGCATAACTCTGCAGAAGTAAAAATAACAAAGTATAGTGGTCCCCCTGACAACCTTTTTTGGGACCTATTCCATGGGATTCCTCTATTCATCCTGATCATCATGGAACCTATCATTTTTAAGACTTTTTTTTTTCAGTGGATCTGACCCCCTTTCCGACACCCTTATTTGGGACCTATCCTGTTGGATTTCTCTCTTTTCATTACTCATTGTGGTACCTATAACTTCTAATCATTTTTTTCCGTGGACCCACACACCCTTCTTGACACCCGTATTTGACACCTATCCCATTGCATTTATTTTTTTCCCTGATCGTTGTGATATATATAATTTCTTTGTAATTTTTACATGGACCACTTCCCCTCCCTAACACCACTCATTTCCTAATGGTCGACAACCGCAAGCAACAACTACTTCACCTGCAAGTTGAATCCAAACAATAGATGGAGAACATCTAGAGAATGACTTCTGAGCTTACTTCCACCAATTTCAAATTGGTAACCTTCCACATTGAAGTTAAGGGAGAAATGGCATAATTTAAGGGTGATTTGGTAGAAGTTAAGGGAGAAATGACCTCCATCCACTCTGCTCTCAACCAATTTTTTAAAAACTCCTTGGGATCTCCCTCCTTTGAACAACCTTCACACTATGAAGGTGAGGACTCTTCCAATAATATGGAGTTTTAGTCCAACCCCCTTCATCATGACCCCTGTCTTCCTAGAGTGGAAGTGAACAAATTTTATGGCTCAGATCCCACAGGTTGGGTCACTCAAATGGAACATTATTTCTCCTTACATGGAATTATTGATGAGTTGGCCAAAGTTCATTACGATGTCCTCTAGCTAGATCTTGAATGTTGGAAATGGTGGCAATGGAATAGAAAGGCATGCCAAGGTTATGTTTATGGGACACAGTTTGTTGCAGATATTTATGAATTCTTTAACACTGACACCCACTATTTATGTCATTTGACCAAGTTGAAACAATCCGGCATAGTAGAAGACTTTATATCCGCCTCTGAGCACTTGTATTTCAGAACGAAAGGCATGTCATATGTCTTCTTCAGGGAATTATTTATCAGTATCCTCAAATATGAACTCCACACCCACGTCCTAATGGATCGCCCTAAAACTTGATTGGAAGATACTAAATGAGCCAAGGAATCCCAACAGGTTGTCTCCACCCAAAACTGAAAACCCTTATTTATTCCTTGCACTCGACCCACCAATTCTACCCCTCCTACCACTCCTCTCAAGATCCATAAATTAACTCGGAAATAAATGGTTAAATGCTAATTAAAGGGTCTTTTCTATATTGTGATGAATTTTTTTTTATGGGGAACAAGTGTAAGGAACATAATCTTTTTATGGCCATTTCTAAGGATGTTGATAGCAAAGAGGCTGTAGTTTCCTCAGTGGAATACCTACCCCCAACAGATGATCCTACTATGCCTTATGATCCACTAGAAGTTGCATCACTAATTTAGTTGCATTCCCTCACTAGCTTCTCTACTCCCCAAACCCTCAAGCTCATTGGCTACATTAAGCACAGGAAGGTCATAATCCTCATTAACAGTGGCAACACCCATAATTTTATTCATCGTCGCATTTCTCAGGAAATCAATCACTATATCTATACAGTCAACAATTTTCAAATCATGATTTCTAATGGAGGTTCTATAAAATGTGGTGGGCGTTGTGAAAATGTGCATCTGCAATTTTTCAGTACCACGTGAAAAATCATATGTTTTCTATCGACATGGGAGGTTGTGACATTGTGCTTAGTGTTGAAGGGATACACACTCTCAAATCCATCCTCATGGATGTTTAGGAATTAACCATGCAGTTCCAACAAGAGGGATAACAATATAAGTTCCAAGGAGTCATAGCAGGATCCCCTGAGATCATCAGTTCCCATTGAATGGAAAATCTCCTCAAAAAGGTAATTTGGGAATTATTGCCCAACTCCATTCCATTCAAGCAGTTGAGACACCCTCTATGCATTCTGACCTCCAATCTATCCTCTCCAAACATCAATCCATTTTTTCCACTCCCCATGGATTCCCTCCTTCCCATGGTGTTCATGATCATTCGATTCCTCTCATATCAGGAAACCTTCCTCCCAATGTTATCCCTTATCGTCATCCCTTTGCCCAGAAGAATTAAATTGAGAAAATTGTGCAAGAATTGCTCAAAGTGGGGGTTATAAATCCTATACCAGCCCATATTCTTCTCATGTGGTCATGGTACTCAAGAAAGAAGGAACTTGGTGCATGTTCCCCAACTTTCATGCTCTCAACAAACTCACCATCAAAGACAAATTTTCCATCATTGTGATTGATGACCTATTGGATGAATTGAGCGGTGCTCAGTACTTTGATAAAATTGATCTTCATTCTAGCTACCACATATACACATGAAAGAGGAAGGCATTCCCAAGACCGCATTTAGAACACATGAGGGTCATTATGATTTCTTGGTCATGTCCTTTGGCTTGTGTAATGCTCCCTCCACTTTCCAAAGTCTCATGAATCATGTATTCCATCCTTTCCTCCATCATTGTCTAGTTCTTTGATTATATTTTAATCTATATTTAAACTTGGACAACCCATGTCTCCCTTGTGGATCAAGTTCTCCATCTACTCTCTTAAAACAAAATTTTCCTCAAACAGTCTAAATGTTCCTTTGGATCCTCGAAAGTGTAGTACCTAGGTCATATTGTCGGAAAGGATGGTGTATGGGTGGATCCTAAGAAAATTGAAGCTATGAAGGATTATCCTTTCCCTAAAAATATTAAGATCTTGCGTGTTTTTTTTGGGTTTGATGGGGTATTGTCGCAAGTTTGTTCAGAATTATGGAAAAATTGTAGAACCTCTCACTG
>ML796490.1:207586-219854 GCA_009831015.1 Picea engelmannii | reverse complement strand
AGACATGATCTCCTAGTTATCCCTAGAGATCGGGGATAACAAGGCCAATTCAAAGGTTAGAGATAAATTAGATCCAAGGGTGGATGAGGTGAGATTGGGGGTGGATATGCCCT
The DNA here is from genome assembly GCA_009831015.1 of Picea engelmannii. Taxonomy (NCBI): domain Eukaryota; kingdom Viridiplantae; phylum Streptophyta; class Pinopsida; order Pinales; family Pinaceae; genus Picea; species Picea engelmannii. The sequence goes on along the minus strand of ML796490.1, from coordinate 219,741 downwards.
CACCTTCCACTCTATCCCATAGGAAGTCGAGATGGCATACTTAAAAATTAAAGGATACAAAAGATCATGTAGGAGCACCCAGATCTTTAGTGAGAGCAAGTATAACTCCCAAGAGATATGTTAACCATGTTGCATTCGCTTCTTCCACTAGTGAGATTTTCGGTTGTATTACGGAGGTGAGGTGTGATTCCTTGATAGAGGAGTGTGATGTTTGGGGGACAGTTCCTTTCTAGGAGCTAGTGGTTGACTTTGAGAATGCAACAAGTCATATTTGTAGGAGTCAACTAGTTTTGGTGAAACACTTTACTTGTAACGAGGGAGCGTTAGATTTCATAGTTACCCTAAAAGTGTTTACACCATGCCTGGGGATGCTTCATGTGATGTGAGGTGCATGGTCTATGGATGACCCTAGAATGTGCCACAATGGACATACACATGTGGACTTGAATTGCTCGTTGAATCCTAGACCTTGTATGGATGTTCATGTGGAAGTCTTCCCAGGAGCGTTCCAAACCTATGGAACTTGGTGACTTTCTTCATGATTCCCACGTGGAGAGTTGGTTTCTTGCTTGGAGGACACCTTATTGCGGAAGAGGAATGTTGGGCATTCTAGAGGAGGGCATTGAGCCCTGGATGGGATAGGTACACTTCGTTACTTACATGGAGCCTTGTACCTGACTTGAGGACGCCTAGGTTGAGGGAGTGATCATATAGGTATGGTGGACCGGGAGGAGCACATGGCTTTAGAGGAGCATTAGAACCTTGGAGGATTGTGGAAGAGGAGTTGAACACATCTCATGGAGCACTCATACCTTAGGATCCTTGCTTCCAGACGCCTTTACTTGGAGCTTGACATGTGTCAATTGGAGAGGTAGTGATCCACTCGTGAATCTATTTGTATAGATTTAGGTTGCTTGTAGAGGTTTAGGCCCTATTATCACAGGATTTGTACTTGTGCAAAGCCTTCCACAAGACACCAAACTTGCGTAACAGTTGGAAATATTTGTCACTGTCACCTAGACAAGTATTTCCCTCATTTTAGTGATGGATGAAGATCCAACACAAGGGAGGCTTCCCTTGTGACCTCAAGGGATCCTATAGCAAGTTGAAGACAAGTCTACGGCCCCCTATATTAGTCACTTGAAATGATAGGCTAGGTTTTGTTATGGCACAAGTTGTATGTTGGGAAAATCCCGACCCAACCAAGGAGAAAGTGCTACAACTATGGAATCCTACACCCAATGTCACCTCGATGTAGGTCATGCACTTCAAGGGTGACTAGGTCACTTAGGGAGGCGATCCCGGTGACCCTAGGGGGATTGAGACAAAGATGGAAGGAAATGGAAATTGAGCCCAATCGGTCAAGTCTAAATGGAATGAAGGGTAGGGAGAGATGCCTTGTGAATCAAGTAATGGCCGCCCCACAAGTATGATGCTTTTTCGGATGATTGTTCCTGCCCGAGACACAAGAAAACACAGCTCGTAATAGTATATGTTAATTGGATCAGCAAGTTAAGCTTGCTGTCCCTAATTTGCAGCAATAGATGAAAATATATATCAGCAAGAAAAAGATACTATAAGCTGCTCAATATGTGCTTAATATCAAGTAGAAAATGCAAGAGAAAGACTAGCAATCGGCTAGCTAAACTCAAGATGAAAACCAATACTCTTAGCACAAAAGATAAGGCTGTTGTAAACACTTGTCTGCAGAAAATTATATCAGGATTCTGGCTGTAACATTCAATGTATTACAGAGAGAAAATCAGCCACTAGAATTCCCTCAAACTTTGCCAAAAAGTGCGCTAGGACTAAGAGAGTATGTGTGCGAACTTTGAGCAAAAACCAATGGTTGATAAGGAGTTATTAGAGAAAATATGTTAGGGTTTCTGCATCCCTAATGGATGAAGATGCAAATTTGTAACAGCAGCAATAAGTATCCCTTAGATGAGGACGCCCTAGTGGCTGTGAGGTGCCCAAGGCACAAGGAAGACAATCCACTTTTGCAAGAAGTAAAAAGACCAAAATTCACGTTTCCCAATGCAATAATTTATTTCTCCAATGCAACAAATTGATGACTAGTGCCTTTACTATTGGGTTAATGGAGTCACAAAGATCTTAGAGAAGCTACCTCCTTGGGGGTGTGTTGCCCTTTTACTTCCCAAGGCAAGTTTCTCTAAGCTAGGGTTTAAGCTAAGAGGGTGTATGCCCTTATACTTCTCTTAGCAAACCCTTAATCAATAAAATGAAGAAAGCAAGAATGGTGAAGACTATGGTGGGGGTGTATGCCCTTATACTTCCCACATAGCTCCTAGCATAAAACAACTTGACTTGAAATAAATGATAGCAAGAGAGTAAAAACCATACCAATATCAAGAGAAATGCTAAGACAATTCACCACAAGAGCTAGAAAGCATCATCCAAAGCTAGCTCTAGACCTTCTTCCATCAACCATTCATAAAATCAGCCATATACAAGTGCACAAGAGCTAAAATAGCTAAGGAGGCCGAAAATTTCAGACCAAAACCTCTTGTTAGAGGAAAGTTATGATTCTAAATGAGATCTTATGATCTCTATTTATACAAAATTTAGCCAACATGGCTTGTCCACAAAATAAGGAGTAGAACAAAAGATTAGGGGTCAACAACCCTAATCTTGCCCCCTTAACACAACAATATTAAACAATTCACTTAAAATTTCATCTTTTGCACAAATTAAACCCTAATTTAGGATGACGTCACCCCTTTAGGGGATGTTTTGCCACTTTGAGGAGGTCGTTGGTGTTGGAGAAGCATGGAAGGGCCTCCCAAGGCCATGTGTCAAGCATCTAGATGATCTCTTCTTGGTGAAAACCCTCTTCTCCTCAAAACATCCAAGTGCAAGTGAGTGGCACCTCATCACCAAGCCCAAACCCCCAATACCATGATGTCATGCTCAAAAGTGGGACGTTTTTCCCCTCCTGGGAAAATCATTTAGCAAGCAATGGGTGGGATAGGTCATCCAAGTCATTATCAAGGTCGTCCAAGTCATCTCTCTCTCATATGCCATGCGGGCCCCTGACATTCAACCTGTGGGTTTGTAGCCCCATGGAAGCCCAAGCTACGCTTGTTCTCCCAAAACTGTCCACTAGCTAGGTTCTGCAAAAACAAATGGACATGCGGTAATGTCCCTTTCCAAATAGGAGCTCCAGAGAGGAGGCTTATTAGTCTAAAGTTTAAACCGTCCTGTTAGACTATAGCCAGGCCAGAAAAGGGGTAAACAGGGTTACTAGAGGTCACTCTGGTCAAAGGTGTTATGTTCGGAAAGTGACATTGAGCTAAAAATGGGTAAAAGCGCTTTTAAATCATTAAGAGCTAAAAATAGAACAGACAAACTGAAATTAGGAGTCAACTGTAAATTAGGGCTTCAACAGTGAATTAGGGTTTGGGAAAGCTATAAGAGAAGGATCAGCGACCTAATTGGGTATTATGCAGATTATGACTTGTCAGTAAGAAGTAAGGCGCATCTCAGGAGAGATAGTTCAATGGATTCCAGGAGGAAGACACCAGTTGGCTGATTTCGGTGTTGAGAGACACACCCTAGTCACCGGGTAGTCACCGGGGAGATCACGCAGGTCTTCCATCATTCTTCAGCAACAGTTACGCAGGGTCCCGCAACAAAGGCGCGCTTATTCAGGGTGAGGGCATAGCTTCGGAGGAGGTTCAGTGGATTAACTCACCCCATACAGGGAGAGTTCAGAGATTCCACTCCGACCCATTTCGAGAAGAAGGCAAGGCGCATCTTTTGCCTGGTTTCTCGTCCGGTCCCGACGGTGGAATCACTAGGGCGCATTTTCCCCAAGAGGGAGAGGCGCATCATTTATTTGTTTTTGTATTCCGGCCTCGATCTAGCCGAGCGATTCATTGTATTCAGCCGTATTCGGCATTTGTACTCCAAGGAGATTTCATAATATAATTTTTCCATCTTTTGTCGCCATTGTTATTACTTGAATGCTCATTTGTCTACTGTAAACAACTAATCCTACACACATTAACAACATTTCCTAGACTAGCCAAGTCAGGAACATTACACATTCCCTCCAAGGATCTCAAGTCATAACATCATGATAAGTGGATCCAATCAATAAATAAGCCATCTAAGCATGTGCATCAAAGATTACTATGTCAAACGATCAGCTCAAAGACACTATGCGACTTGTCAAGCTTAAGTATGGGAGGGTTGACAAGGTGTCCTATTGGGTAGATCTTGCCCTAGGTCAAGGAGAGCCTCCAAGAGGTCCCTCTCTAAGCCATGCAGAGTGTATGAGGTGGATGGGGTCAAGACTCAATGGGCATAGGGCTCATGACACACTAGGGGTCGTAGTGTCTCATTCATGGGTGCGTTTGTAGAGGGTGCATGGTACCTTCGTCTGCAATGCACTTTTTCCAAGCCCATTATTTGCCTTTTATCTTTCTTTCTTTATATTTTCTTTAGCACAAGGAGAGGTTGAAGGTCACTGCCCAGGAGTGGTGACCAGATGGTGGCAATGTCACCCACAAATGCCTAATGGAAATGAGAAGGTTGGTTCATGATGAGACCCCCTTTCTCTCAACCATGCAACTGAGAGTCACTGCCCTGGTTTGGTGACCAGATAATGACAATGCCATACCACTAGATATTCATGAACATGACAGGTCAGCTCGTGATGAGACCTCCTATCCTTCAATCTACCTTTCATGCATTTCTTTGTTATATTATGGGTCCCCTTTTATTCAAAGATAAGTGTTTTATTTCTTTCTTTGATGATCCCTGGGCGAAGCATTTGGAAGGTTCATATATGGCTTTTATCTTTTACCCAACACCAACCCCTCTGAGCCTTTAGCCCCTTCTTCCCATAGAATGAGGGACAACCCCTTCTTTGGGTCAATACACCCTAAAATCCAAGAGATAAGGAAATGGAGGGGAATAATGATGGAAAATGGTAAGTATGGTCGAGAACAGTACGATGGCTCATTAAGGGACTCCCCAGCAGAAAACCCATTCCCAAAGAAGACCACTTACTAGGGCACAATGTCAACCACCAAGGTGACGTGGGGCAAAAGGCATAATGTCCAAGCACATATCATGAAATCTAGAGCAATCTAAGATACAACATAATCAAATGGCTTAGGTATTGAAATGATGCTCACCATAATACTGACTTGTACCTCATGGAGCAAGGCCCACTGCCTTCCAGAAGCCAACTGGTGTGGTGGATGCCATCTGTAAACCTGTGACCATCTGTGGTGGTGAGTGGGTTTTCCATCTGTGCAAAGCGTACTGTTGGTCATGTAATCTATCGAAACTCCATATCTACAACCTGAGGGCCTCGAGACATCATCTCCTTAGTTATCCACAAAATGGGGATAATAGTCCTCATTATTTGTTCGTGTTGGTTATTGCTTGGAGGAGGGCGCACCACTAGTAGGTACTAGAAGGACTTGTGCTATCTCAGATCTGTTTGGCTCATGTTGGAGGAGACACACAACAAGTTGTTTGTGTGGAAGGGATTCTTCATTGGGTCAAGGAGGAAGGAGGGCACATCACTTCAGTGGATAGAGCAACAAGGGAAGAGGGCGCACTAAGCTTGGGCACATTTCTCTTCTTGGAACTCCAAAGCATCTCATGAGGAGTTGCTATTGTATCAAGTTCCATTGTATTAGATTACTTGTTGTATTCACTACTTAAGATCATCATTATATATACTTTCATTCCAAACTGGTTTTCCCCGGGGGTGTTTATCCAGGGTCATGTTGACCAAAAATACTTGTGTTCATTTCATGCATGCTTAGAGTATAGATCATCTTGTTAGAGTTGTAAAAATAAAGAGGAGTGTTATTTTTTTTGAGTATATTGCATGTGCTAACATTGGGGTATGAAAACACTTGCAAGGGCACCTCAAAAGAGCACTTAACCATAAAAATTCTGAGCAGAAAGTTACTTGATTGTTGGTTGTCCTAAAAAAGAAGCAAAGGACAGTCTTGGAGATTGAAACTTAGAGCCAAATTTCAGGTCAAGGACATACCTGTTTTGGCAGCCTCCTAGTACCTCAAATTTCTACATATACATCCTAAGAGATTCTAGGATGAGATTGAGAAAGAAATCAAGGACTTGATTGAGATGGAGCACATCAGGCCCAACACTAGTCCATTTGCTTCATTAGTAGTATTGGTCCTCAAGAAGGATGGCACGCCGAGGATGTGCATAGACTATCATGCACTCAAAAAGAAGACCATCAAAAACAAGTACCCCATTCCACACATAGATGAGTTGATGGACGAGTTACATGGGGCAATCTTCTTCACCAAGATAGATCTTTGCTCAGGCTATCATCAGATCAACATTAGAGAGAAAATATTGAGAAGACAACTTTTAGAGGCCATTTTGGGCATTTCGAGTTCTTGGTCATTCCCTTTGGGTTGACCAACGCACCAACGACCTTCCAGTGTTGCATGAACTACATTTTTAGGGAATAGTTGCAAGTATCTTTTGGTCTTCTTCGACGACATCCTAATATACAGTAGGACTTGGGAAGAGCATCTGGCACACTTAGATGAGGTTCTAAGCATTATGCAGTCACAATCCTTATATGCCAAAAGAATCCAAGTGTGATTTTGGGATGAGAGAGCTTTTGTACCTAGGCCATATTATCAGCGAGTAGGGAGTGTACATCAGGAAAATATCAGGGCCATTCTGGATTGGCCAACACCCAAGAACATCACGGAGTTGAGGGGATTCTTTAGGTTATGCAGTTACTACAAGAGGTTAGTGAAGAGGTTCTAACAGTTGGGGGCACCGCTCACCGATTTGACAAAGAAAGGGGCTTTCCACTGGACCGAGGCATCACAGTGCACTTTTGAGAAAATGAAGGAGGTCATGAGCACATGCCCAGTTCTAGAACTTCCCCATTTTTCACAACCCTTTGTCTTGGAGTGCGACGCATCAAGGGAGGGGATTGGAGCAGTATTGATGTAGGGAGGTCACCCCATAGACTTTGAGAGAAGGAAGCACAGTGAGCAAGAGAGGTTCTATTCTATCTACGACAAAGAAATGTTGGCTATCATGCATGCCTTAACAAAGTTCAGACAATACTTAGTGGGCAACAGATTTGTGGTTAAAACCGATCACAATAGCTTGAAGTATTTCTTAGAGCAAAAAGACCTCAGTGAGAGATAGCAGAAATGGGTTTCAAAGGTCCAAGCCTTTGACTTCTACATTGAGTATGTTAAAGGCAAGAGGAATGTCGTACAAATTACTTATCCAAGAGGCCAACAAGCTTTTCGTTGATGAACATATCTACAGATTAGAAGGCACACTTACTGGTAGAATACTCCAAAAACAAATTCGCTTGTAAGGTGTTGGATGGGAAAGTGGTAGATGAGAGGTACAAAGTATTGGATGATTTCATCTTCTACAAGGACAGGCTCTACTTAGTTCCAGAATCTAAACTGAAGGAAAAGATTATGAAGGCCGGTCACGATTCGCTATTAGCCTCCGTTACAAAAATCGCCAAAATCGCGATTTGATCCAGAAAACGATAATTTCTAAAAAAATCGCAGGAAAAATCAGTCGATTTTTTCACGATTTTTTGAGGAAAAATTGGGAAAAATCAATTTTTAAGTTTGTCGATATATTTCTGATGTTTTCGCGATAAATCCGAAACGATGTTTTCTGGACTCTCGACGATTTTTTCGCCGATACAATTTTTGTAACTTTGCTATTAGCAGGACATCATGGGTACTTCAATATGTATAGACAGATTAGGGAGAGATTCTCATGGAAGGTTCTCAAGGATGATGTACTGAGACACGTCTGAGAGTGTTTGACTTGTCAACAAAACAAGTCCGAGCAGACACACCCTAGAGGGTTACTTCAGCCTCTACCCATTCTGCAGCAGGAATGGTAGAGCATCTCCATGGACTTCATCACAGGACTACCTAGGGTGCAAGGTAAGGATTGTATTTTTGCGGTGGTCGACAGACTGATCAAGTTTGCGCACTTCTTTGCGATACCCACTGAGTATAAAGAAACCCAAGTGGCAGAGCTATTCTTCAGAGAGGTCTTCATATTGCACAGGTTGCCCTGACAGATAGTCAACGACAGGGATGGACGCTTCATTAGTGCATTTTGGCAGGAGTTGTTTAGGCTAGTGGGCACAGAGTTGGCTACGAGTACTAGTTACCATCCACAGATCGATGGAAAGAGTCGAAGACATAGATAGTTAATAAATGGGTGGAAGGGTACTTGAGGAACTATGTTGGGGGACAACAACGCACGTGGGTAAAGTGACTCCATATGGGCGAGTATTGCTATAACACGACATATCACATGTCCATCAGGATTGTTATCGCACAATTTGTACTTGCCCAAAGCCCAAGGCAAGTGAATGCACGATTGGCATAACAGGGGGTGACCTATCACTGTCACCTTAATAGGAAACCCCTTTCTATTAGGAGTATATCAAAGTTACCCCAGGGGAGACCTCCCCAGTGACCTAAAGGGTTGATAAGACTAAGGCAAGGATGCAAGAAAACCCCCCTCTCACTGGTCACTCAAGTCAAACGGGTCTTAAGATCTTTAAGGGATGAAGCAACGGTAAAAAATGGAGTGTACCTACCCAGAACAAGACAACAAATAAAATATGGCAGCTTTCAAGTACAAAATATGATGTTAGTGCTTCTTAAGACCATGAACCTTCAAAAAATGGATTAGCTGATGTAAAGTTGCAGCAATGTAACAGTTTATAACAGCAATGAGTATTTTGTAACAGCCACAAGAATTATGCCTTAAATTGCTTGAAAAGGACAAGAAAAAGTAACTTAGACTAGGCACATTGATAATAAATTGTCACAAGCAAAGTTGGCAATGTTTAGCTAGCATTTAATATCACTTTTGCAGAGAATTTGTTGCAGTTAGATGGCTATAGCAATCTTTTGTAACATCAGCAAATTCTAGTGCTCAAAATCGCAAGAAAACACCATGCAAACTCAACATTTATCTAGTAGATTGATTGGCAATTGTCACAAGTGATTTATGGATGAGCTAAGTGTGCGTTATGTAGGTGAATGCGGCAATCTAGCATGAATTTGTATGGCTGTAGCAATGATTTGCAACAACAGCAAGTTAGTTAATGAATTAGTCTAGTTTAGGGTTAGTATAAGTTAGCAAAAGCTTCAAGGAAGAGAGTTTGAGTGTTTAATCAATCCTTCAATAAGAGAGAGGCTAGAACTAGTGCCTTCTACGACTTATGGAGTCAAGTGGATGGTTTCTTCTAAGGCTGCAAATCAATTTTGATAGTGCACAAAAGTCCAAGAGGAATGCATAGGAGAAGTAGTAACTTAAGTCTCCCTATGCATTTTCCTCAAGAAAACAAGATACTAGGGTGTAGGCAATTCTAGACCCTAGCACCTTGCTCGCCTTAGGCTTTTTATGGGATAAGAGCTTAGGCAAAGATAACTAGGTCAAAACCTTAGAGTGCTAGGAAACTAGGGCTCTAGGGTTTCACTAGTTACTAGATCAATTCAATTAAAAGATTGGCAAATAGAAAGTAAGAAAGTAGCAAATTAAGTTCATTACTTCAAGCATTAAGTATACCATGCAATCTCATAATCTTGAATGAGCAAATAAAACCATACATAAACCATTCAATAAATGACAAAAATACAGATTTTACCTACTTGCACCAAGAATAATCATGAAAATACCATGCAATATCACCATAAAAGCTTCCAAGATTGATCCACTTGCAAAAAAATCAGCCTTATACAAGAGTGTGCTTCACAATTTCAGCTAATAGCCCTTCTAGGGCGAAAATTTCAGACCTCTCCTCTTGTGTGAGGAGTTGTGATGATAAAAATGAATGTACTTTATGTTTATTTATACAAAATTGGTGACCTTTAATTAATTTAAGGTCAAATAAAGGCCAACCTAGCCAATTTACAAATAAATTCAAATTAGACATAAATAAAATTAATTAGCATCTAAAAACACTTCCAAGGGTGACATCATGCCCTTCTAGGGTGACGTTGGGCCCCTAAGGTGGAACATTGGGCTCCAGATGTTGAACGTTTGGCCTCCAAAGGCCCTGTATGATGTCCACACGTGCCAACTGCCCTCAAAATGCAAACCCTAGCTCTGGATGATGTGTAGGGTCATGATGGTGACGTCATGGGTTCTCAAAGGTCAACGTCCAGGTGGAAAAGAAAGATCCCCCCCCTGGGTCTAGGTCTGCCAGGGTGCCTCCAAGGTGACGTCCTTCTTTCTTCCTGGTGAAAATCTCTGATGTCTTCTTTCCCCTAGCTAGGGTTAAAACATCCATATGTGGGCTTTCAGCCCCATGAATGTCCGAGCTAATCATTCGCCCATGTGTACCTATCCACCCGGCAAGGTCCTGTAGCAACAACAAGTACGCCCTCCAGGGGTTCATAAGTCGCAGGGATCATAACATGTAAATCAAATCCAATAATTAAATTACCCAAACATGTGCATCAAACCCCCCTTTACCCAGACAAATGCTCAAAGACGTTATGCAACCTCACAAGTCAGGTTTGGAGAGGGTCACAGGGTGTCCTATTGGGCTAATCCTCCTTAAGTTTGGGGTGTTTCCCAGGTGAGAACCAATCCAGGTCATGTAAGTGTATGAGGTGGCATGGGGTAGTGTTTGGGCATGGGGTGCAGTGATAACAGGGAAATGTAAATATTACCTGTGGGTGCCTTTGTAGAGGGCGAGATGCACCTTGTCATAGATGTCATTGTTTCCTAGCTCGTTCATTGCCTTTTATTCTTAACTTCATTTCTTTTGATCTTTTGTTTTTATGCTTCAATGGAAGAGTTGAGGGACACTGTCCTGGCTTGGTGACCAAAAGTGACAGCGTTATCCACAAGCATTTCACGGAGATGAAAATGTTGGCTCATGATGAGACCCCCTTTCTCTTGGCTATGCCACCAAGAGCCACTACCCTAGTTTGGTGACCAAATAGATGGTAATGTCATACCGCTACATGCCCATGGTCATAATAGGCCAACTCATGATGAGACCTCCCATCCACCAACTAATACCTTGGGTGTTTGTTTTTCTTATGGGTTCCCTTTTTTTACTGAGAATATTTTTACTGCTTTCTCAGGAATCCCTGGGCGAAGCATCTCAAAAGTTTCATCTTTGGCTTTTAACTCTTGCCAGCTACTTTTACCCTCTAGGCCTTTAGCCCCTTCTTCCCACAAGGCAAGGTACAACTCTTCCTAGTGTGGCAAATCCCAATGCCCAAACAAAGGTAGGGGGAGATGAGAGGAATAAAGATGGAAAGTGGTAAGTATGGAGGGTGTTGACCGCCTATTCAGCACAGGGGTCAACTCACGTGCCATGAAGTATTCATCTATGTTGAAGACAGTTATGGTTCTACTTGGGTATCTGATACCCCAGCACTTAAATTTTTGTAAACGGGATTTCCGCACCCCTGCGAGGGTTAATAATGTAATAAGTCTGCATGGATCATAGTTAGGTCAGGTACCTTGGGTGATTCATCAGGGGAGTTCCTTTCATCGGGGGTTTTTTATCCTCAGGTTGTCGACCAGACAAGCTCCTGGCCGACTTCCCTTGAGTTTTTCCCTCCATTGACTTCCTCCAAAGTGGTGGAAGGCGCTCTGGTGGTCTCATTCACTGAGTAACCTCTTAGATTATTGTAAATGACCATGCCAGGCAGTGTCTAAAGTTTCGCGGAATTCCGTCGAGTCTAGAGTAGTTTTTTTTAATTAATTAAATTTTTAATAATTTAATTAATTAATTAGTTTTTTGAGCTAAACATTGTAAAAACTTCGTCTGTGGGAGAAAGATAGGGGTATTTGTGCTCAAAATGAATGGAACAGCACTCCCTACACCCATGGACCAAGTTTCAGCTCAATCAGACTAAGTTAACATGGTCTTAGTCCACTCAGAGTTAGTTAGAGTCAAAAACAACAATTTTAATTGCTAAGGTGATATTATTAAAATATCACAAAACTTTGTAATTTTTGAGTTTGTGAGTGAGTGTAAGGTGGAAAGTGGCAAGTTAAGACCCTCCTAACCTACCCAAACCCATTCCCACCTTTTCCCAACTTAATTCAACCAATTAATTCACTTTTTCACCCTTTTTTCCCTTGCCCTA
>ML796490.1:188871-199272 GCA_009831015.1 Picea engelmannii | reverse complement strand
AAAAAAAAAAAAAAAATCAAAATTTATTTTATTTTATTTTCATTTAACATACTCAATCCCAGCCATTTCAACTTAACTTCTTGCAGAAATCTTACAAATATATTCCTGAAAGTACCGGCAGCGTGAAATCTTATGCATCGAAAATTAACCTTATAGATGATATAGATTTCTGCAAGAAGTTAAGTTAAGATTTCCGCGTGAAATCTTATGCATATATAGCTAAAATAACATCCTATAAACTAAATTAATTATATATATATATATATATATATATTATGCTTAAAATTAAATTTATTTTTTATTATTATATATATATTATGCTTAAAGGCGTTATATATATATACTAGCACAGCCAAAAGAGTTATGGCCAATAAAAAAATTTATTTTAAAATAAAACCCAGTTAGATAATGAAATTTTAATTCAGCCAAATAATTAAACTTTAAAGAATTCCAAAAGTTAACCCGCATATATACCAGAATATAGCAGCATATAATTAAACTAAGAATATACCAGCATCTTCAATGCATAACCATCAGATTATATATATATATATATGGCGTTTTCTCTATGTGAATCCTATGTCTCATTGCGACCTATTATACTCTCACAGCCGTCGGGATCCATTAGACAACCACGGATTCGACCCTGGCCGTCCACCCTCCTCCATCCACATGTCAAACTGCTGTAATCAATCGCCTCTTCCTCAAAGGTTCTTCATTTCACCGTCACCGCCCTCGTCAACGTGGTGACCAGGCCCTACTATGTCATCAGTTCATCGTTCTATATGTTATGTCTCTCAGAAATGATCATCATTCTCCTGCGGCTCTTCTAGAGGTCCCCCATGTCTAACAAAATTCAAAACCAAACCCCACTTTTTTTCGAATTAGGAAAAACCCAACTCTGAAAAAGAGGCGAGAAACTTTACATACCTTGGTCACGGCACGAGCGATATTGTCCTTCAAACCCTTCGCCACAGTTAAATCCAGACCTCGGTAATACTGCGAGAGACATTTGTACGGATGAATCACTGATTGGCTCTTACTTTGTCCTTGTAAACTCACAGACCCTCGGCTGTTGAGACGAACTGTGTGATGGTTGACCAAACCTCAGGTGTCAAGCATACTGTCAAGGTTGCTTCCAATGAAAAGCATCGAACCAACAGTACAAGCATCCAATGAAAAGCATTGAACCAATAGTAAAGCACCGATGATTCTACAAACTGGTGCAATGGGCATGATGCAATGATTTGGTTATAACTCTGAAACAACTTTTTCAGATTGAAAACCCCGCTAGATGAATGGCTACATTTCTCATCCAAATGTCTTCAATGGACATAAGTCAGCGGAATTCAAATCCATATAATACATATTACATTTTAGCACATAGCATTCTTACGGCGTCCTTTGCAACTAACTTCAGGGGAAATTCTTACAATCGTAGTCATTTCGACTTACTTAGGCAATCTTCAATATGTTCTTGAAATTACTAGCAGCGTGAAATCTTATGCATATATAGCTGAATTTAAGGTAAATTTATTGATGAGAGAGATAAAAGATTGCGTCAGAGCGAAATCAAACATTCTTACATTACAACAAAATTCAAGAAAATTACAAGAAGTTCTGTTAAAATAATTGTATATCCCACGGATACCAGAATTTGCCTGTGAAAATAGCGAAATAAAATCAAAATCCACTTGAACTTACCCGAGTGAAGGCGACTGCCGCGCAGGCGAGGTTAAGCCTCCTCTTGAGGAAAGTCTGGTGATCGCGAGGGTCAGTAGGAGGAGGAACCTCATCCTTCCGTAATTCGTCCCCGACTTCGCCAAAGAGAGGACTGAGCGGCGCGGAGAGGTTGTCCATACGGCCGTGAGGCAGAGGATCCTTAAGGCCGAGAGTCTTGTGGTCGCCCTCTCCATCTTCTGATGGAATCTCGGAACCATCATAATTGAGAAACTTCTGGAAGGCCCATTCTGAGGCGCTACGGCTCATTCGCCCTGAGACCACGGGGCTCTCCTCCTCTTCCTCTTCCGTAATTACAGCCATGGAGTTCCCTTCGACATCGTCTGCAGGAGAGAATGAGAATTGGCGGTCCATTGTCTTCTTCTTTTGCTTTGCTCTGCTCAGCTAAAGGTAGAGGAGATAAAGTGCAGCAGTGCCTGCCATGGCTTTTAATATGACGCTTCTCTCCCACTTCTTGGCTTTTTGACGACTGCCCACAATCAGATTTCTGCCAATAGCCCTCGTGGCATTCTTGGGCGTGCGTTTGCTTTCTTCGCCTTGTGCGAACTGTTATTGGACACGTGCCGAAAACATGTGTGTATATTATTCTCCACCATTTGATTGGTCAGACAGACGGCGCCGCCAAAATGACGAGTCCTGCTGGCTGGTTGTATGTCTTTGGGGACTGAATCATAAAATAGTTCTATGACGTGGCCTCAACTCGGAACCATACTATACATTCACGCACTTCGCTGACTAGCGAATAGTGTCTGTGTCGTGGGAGGGTGAAGTTCTTGTTTGGATTTTGAATTTGTAATTTTGTCTGTGAATCATTTTTTAAAAGATGATTGGATGGCAGTAACATAAGTACATTTATAGTGTACACGTATGCACCCAATACTCACACAGAGCCAGCAAAATACTACTTAATAGCAATTATTTTTATTGTTTATTTGAGATATTTTTTTAATAAAAGCATAAATAAGAATCATTATTGTAATTATAATATTTATGTTAATAGTGGGTAGGTTAAGTGATTTGAGTGGGGTTTGGTTCCTATCAAATCATTGGGTTGATACAAATGGGATTTTTTTATTCTTCTCTCAATAAGGTTTTTGGATTTTTGAAGTATATGGGTTGTTGATGATACGTAAATAAAAGTTACATTATGTGAGCTTTTTGCTTGGTTAATGTTAATAAACAATACAATCATTTTTTTTGAGTTCATGAATAATACAATCAATTCTATATCGAAAGTATTTATTAACAAAAGTTGTAAAGGGAGAATTCATGAACAATACAATCATCTTTTTTGAGTTCATGATCAATACAATCAACTCTATGTCAAAAGTATTCATTAGCAAAAGCTTCAGAATGAGTTGAACAAGCCGTAAAGGGAGATATGTTCATGGTGCAAGGTGCCCTAGCACAACATTATAGCAATTGGTCTTGGTGCACCACCTCTATCTCCACCTTCCTTATTTGCAACTATACTCATTAGCATAGATGGACACATATTAGGGAGTGATTATGCTAAGTAAAAATCTTTAATAATGAGGTCAAACTCTCTCTCATGCGACAAACATCCTTTCCAAACACAACTAAGATCTTTACAGTATGACATTTCTACAAAATAAGCCTAAATCCACCTCTAGAATCTATGATGAGTAGGGATTTTCCAATGAATCAATGATTTTTAAAAAGAGACATCTCTATAGATTTAAAGTGTTAAAGATTCCCACAATCACTCTTTTTTTCCATTCTTCTTCTTGTACTCTAAAGCATTTTGAAAAGATGTCTAAACACATATGTTATATTATATAACATATGTAGTACATATGTTATATTATATAACATATGCACTATCTACATATGTTATATTATATAACATATGCATTATCTACATGTTTACAAAGATTAAGTATAAATAGTTTACAACAACATTACTTTAGCATAGAAAAATCCATTAAACAACATTGCTTTAGCATTAAAAAAAAGTAAAAGTGAAGATGAGTATAAAGTCAATGATTTTTTTAAAATGCCAAACAATATGTAATAGTGTTAATTGTCATAGATAAATTACATTATTCTAGAAATATAAGACTTTGTAAATCAATTACAAGTATATATCAGTTACAAGTATAGGCAATCTAAGTTTGCAAGTAATAAAAATGTAATTATATTTTGCTCCCTTAAAAATTATATTATATTTATTTCTTTTTTTTCATTTATATCAACTTTAATCGAGTACCCACTATTATGTGAAACTCAATATCTTACGAGAAAAAGAAAGTATCTCTTAGAAAAGTTGATTTTGAGGAAATGAAAAAAAAGGAAACAACTTGTTATCAAACCGTGAGGTTATGGAAAAAAGGAAGCAACTTGCTACCAAACATAGAGGTAAACAAACCTTGAGGTAATGGAAAAAGGAAGCAACTTGCTACCAAACCTAGAGGTAAAGGTCCAATCTTAGAAAGATTTGACAAAGCTATAATATTAGAAAAGAAAGTTAATGATTTCATTTTTAGTCCATGACAACTTAGCCATGATTGAAATATTTAAATCTAAGTTTTTTAAATAAACTTAAATAACAATATTTTACCCAATTTAGCATTTAATGTTAAATGTTAACTTAAGAGTGACTCATCACTCGGCTTATGTTTTTTTAATATTAAAGTTGTGTCTCTCATCAACAGGCTTACGCTTCTTAATTCCCTTAATAGTCAAGTTCCGTCAAAGTCTTGTCACCACCTTAAATTTTGTTTGATGTTTTTAATGTTTTTATTCCTCCAAAATAATTTTGGAATTGCCTTTCTTTATCATGTCAAGGTGTAGTATTTTTTTAATATAACAATATCAATATATTGTTATATTATTTATTATAGAATATATTAATATATTGTTTACTATATAATAATTCATTAAAAAGTATTTTATTATATATATAATTTATTTAAAAAAGGATTATATATATTTTATCCAAAGATTTTTTTTTCTATTTCATTAGAGAAATACATGTGGTTGTCATAAGGATCCGTACATGTTGTTGTCTTAAAGCTTTGTTCTTTTTACAAATCAAATATGTTTTCTTGGTAAGACTATTCCTACACCCTTTCCCATGATAAGGGTAAGTTAGTGGTTTTGTTTAAAGATCTTATACTAAACAAACTTTCTTTGTACAAATTGTTAACAAAAAGACACTTGTCGAATTCTTCCTGGATTAAGGTAATGGAGTTGTGCTTTGGCCTGAGATGCCTTTGAACCTACTGTTTCACACTTGAGTAAAAAAAATCAATCCTTTTAAAAAAAAGACTAATCCCCATTGAATCCAAAGTTGAAACATCATTGACATGCCATGTTATGTAAGGGGACTTCCAAAAGCAAGGAGTTTGTTATATGCATTGTCTTGGGGCGCCTCCAAAAAATATTGATCTACGTTGTGCCAAAAAAACAAACCTCTTAACCAGATGAATGTTGAGCAGTAACAACTCCTAGAAAGTCTGAAACTTGTTGGTTCAAAAGTTGTCACATTGCATACTCAGAGACTGTTCATCCAGCCTCCTTCCATTTCCGATCTCCACGAAGGTAAATGTTCCTGAGTTTAGGTTCAAAGCTTCCTTGGACAGGGCATTTGCATGTTATTTTATTTCTCAATAAATATGGAAGATTTTGCCCCTTTCGAGACCTCCCAACATTCCTCAAACTTCCTCCATGAGTGGTTGAATCCTAACGTTGCTTAAGTTGGATTTTGAATTTTCCCAGTCTATAATCACCTTGGAGTTGCCCTTTAAGGACAAGTGGGTTATATTTAGTCGTCTTGACAGGTACAAAAGCAACCATAGTGCCAAGAGTTTTGCTCGAGTATTTGATCCTCTTCCTCCTGTGAACTTTATTTGATAGTAGTGTTCTTTTGATAGAAATAACAAAGTTCCTATTCCTGTGATGGGAGGAGAGCCTTGACTAGCCCCATGGCCAATTTTCTTCTAGAGGAGGCATCAAAGGATACCTCACCTTTCCCATCTTCACCTCTTTCTTGTGTTCATTCAACCAAGACATGATTACTTGGGCCATCATCTCTGAGGGAACATAGTTATCTATGAAAATGGCCTGGTTACTCGCCCAATAGATACCTGTGATGAAAAGACAGGGGAAGGCCGCATATCCCTTTACTTATCTTGAATCTTCCCAATTGACGAAAGTGGATTTCACATCTAGGGAGAGACACACTGTCGCCATCTTTAAATATGTTGATATCTTATTCCATACCACACTTGCATAAGAGAAAGTGAGGAAAAGGTGAGATATCGATTTTGCTTCAAATTTGCATAAGGGGCATCAATTGGGGCCTATCCAACCCCTTTTGAGCCGGTTATCCCATGTTAAAAGCTTATTATTAATAGCGAGCCAGAGAAGAATTTTGGATTTCAAAGGGCCAGGGCATTTCCACAGGGATTTCCACCAGGTTGTCTTTCGACAATTGCTTGGCCTTCTTAATATGCTAGATATACTATCTTTGCCATGAATTCTCCCATGGATAGGTTTTTTGACTAGGACGGGGTGTCCTCTACTCCTTCCTTCAGACGTATGAAGTTATTCCTAAGCAATTTAACATAGTGGTTACATTCCTCGCCTATGTTAGGGGCTAAGGCTAAGTCACTTGCCATTTCCCAATCCCCTTCTCCCCTGTCTCGGGATACTGGTTGATAGGCGTCCACCAGAGTCACAACATTTTTTGTTTTTAAGGATTGGATCAGCTCGTATGACAAAAGGAAGGATTCCTCTACTCCCACCCAAGAGTCTTTCCCGATACAAATGCTTTGGCCATTTCCAATTTTCCATGCAATCCAATCTCTTATCATAGGGTAGGAAGAGACGAGATCCTTCCAAACTATTGAGGAATTCCTGGCTGATTTGAGTGGGGATCTTAACCAATCCACTAAATTGAAGTCACTGCGATATTTTGATTTCATTGTTCGTCCCCAAAGAGTCGAATTGGAGAACAATATCCTCAAGTTCTTTGTGTAATGTCCCTTTCTGAGTGAGGGCTCCAGAGAGGATGGCTTAGTAGTCTAAACATCCCCTTTAGACTATAGCTAAGAAGAAGTAGGGGAAAATGTTCATTTGATGGCATTTCACTAGGGAAATGTTATAATTTGAAAGTGACATTAAGTGACTAAGTGGAAAAAGGTAATTAAGCGCTTAAGTGAATATTAAATAAAAAAACTTAGGAAAATCGCTTAAGTGAAAATTCAATGAAGAATTAGGGTTTCAGTGGATATAAGGAGAGGAAAAGTAACCTAATGGGTCATTATTGATGATTTTAGAATTAAAACCAGAGCTTTGAGGAGAAACCCAGATTCAGGCGAATTTGAGGATACTTGTGGATTCCAGGAGGAAGACATCGAGGGATTGGATTCAGTGTTGAGAGACACACCCTAGAAAGTCAGGGAGACCACACAAGTTTTCCATTGCTTTCATTTAGATCTACAGTCAGATTGAGCATGGAGATCAGAGATCCATCTCTAACAATCAGATTCCAACGTGAGTTCTAGAGGAGACATCAGAGGTATAGTGGGTCTCTCTTCCTGAGGAGGCCTAGCTAACCTAAACCCTCATAACCCATTTGAGATCAGGGGAAGGTGCTTCATTTGAGCCATTCAACACATTTTTTTATCCTTCTAGCCATCAGGGCATCACATTCAATCAATGGAGTTGCAACGTGTTTGACAGACATAGGAGAGATCATAAATTCTCATAACTATTCATCTAAAGGGCTAGTGAGATAGATTCCTTTCGACCCATTGGAGAGGGAGGCAGGGCACTCCATTCAAAATAAGCTCCATCAGATTAAGATGGTGGAATCCACTTGGGAGACTCTTTCAGTGTTAGCCAGTGTGAGGGTATTCCCATTAGTTGGATAAATTACTTTCGATAGTGACAAAGAGATCCAGGAGCCTAACAGTAGCAGATCCATCCAAGGAGAGTCTTCTAGGGAAGAAGATGACTTCATTGAGACATATCTAATTAGATTAAAATGAGTCTTGCTCATGCATGCATCAAATTCATCTTTCGGCAACAGATCCAACGTTGCATGTAGCAGTAAACCCATGCATGTCATAGATCGGACTTGCATGCCAATGATCTAGCAACACATGTTATTTCTAGGTATTGTTCCATACTTTTACTAGTATTCTAGTATAGATATAGTCATTTGAAGGTCTAATTGAAGATTGGTTTGGTTATTTTTACATGCATGTAGTCCGTGTGTGAAGTTTTGTGCATGCATGTCATTATTGTAATTGCTTGAATATTCAATATATCTTAAACAAGTTGTTCCACCTAAAACCACATGCAAAATCACCATGCATGTTAAATTCAAGTTATCAAACACAGTTAGAAACCTAAATAACCCATTCAACCACCCAAAGCGTATCATATATGCGACAGATAGGGACAATAAAGAGTTAATATCCATTTTTTCAGATTTGGGATATTACAAGTGGTATCAGAGCTTTAGTCCTAGTAGCCTATGACTAAAGTTTCCATGAGTTCAATAGAGAACCCAGGGGGACGGGGACGTGAGAATATAGGTGACGAATTCATCACTTACAGTAGGCACAGAGAGAGGAGAGGACCAAGATCAGGTTATCCCCCCTTTTCTCACAGTTCATAGGAAGAGGAAGAGGCACATCAGGAAGCAAAAAGAAGGGCATAGTGTGAGGTAGAGCTTTAGGAAGAGAGGAGGATGGGAGACAAATATGAAAGGCTCGAAGGTATTGGAAAAGAACCCATGGACCCAGAAATAGCCTTCATGCAGGTTCTTAACAATTTGGTAATCAATCACCAGGCCATGACTCAATCTTTGTCATAGATGGTAGATAGATTGGCTACATGGAACATTCCAGGAGCAAATGTCCTCCATGCAACACAAGGGAACTCATGGGCAGGTAGTAGACCCCATTCACCTACTCACACCTACACATCATCGAGTAGGATTCCCATGACACTATTCCCTAGCTTTTAGAGGGTACTTTCAGCAGTAGCACAATAGCCAGTAGCACATAGACTATCCACACAAGTAGAGGATATTGTTGATTACAGGAGAGAGTATGAAGCCCTAGGGCCAGAGTTCCATAATTCCATGAATTTAGTAGAGTATTTTGGACTTAGACTCAGGAACCATCTTAGAGATCCTCAGAGGGGAGGACAACAACAACGTGGACATAACATGGAGTTCATTCGGAAAGTAGGGAAACTCATTATACCCTCTTTCGATGGATCATCCAGATGTACTGCCAGAGATTGGGTACAAAAAATCGACACATACTACAAGCTCAACTAGATGATAGAAATTGAAGCCATCAATTTATCTACTATGCATTTGGAGGGAGAGGCCCACGAGTGGTGGAACCATGGACTAGTGACGTTGGGTCACAATAACATCACCTCATACAGGGAGTTCACTGAGAGACTTATGGACAGATTTGACAGGAGGGATCCATAGATCCACTTCAGGGACTTAGCCCAGTTGAGACAAACTGGTACATGTGATGCATTTATCAGTGAGTTTCATAGAATATCTGTGACATTGATAGAAATTTCAGAGCCTAGATTGATCATTCTTTTCACAGAGGTTCTCACAGAACCCTTGATAGGATGGGTGAAAGCCTACATACCTCACACACTAAAGGATTCCTTCCTACGTACTAGAGATCTAGCAAACTCAGTTCCGAAAACCAAAACAATTTCTAAACCCTTTGTGCCACACAAGGAATAGGATAGGAAACCATTCCAGAGAGAGTGGAAGGGTAAGGAGAAGTTGGATGATGAAATGAGGCGTGAGATTATGAGGAAGAAGCTATGCTTCAACTGTAGAGATCCATGGGTCCCCAGACACAAGTGCATGGGAAAGGGACAAATCCACTACATTGAGTTTGCAACAGACAATGATGAGGAGGCATATGGTAGTCAAGAACAAGATAGTGAGTCCACTAGCTCAAAGGAGGAGCCATTGCATGAGGACGAGCAACCTCCAAGGAGACCATCGACATCGATAGGGGCACAACCACCGGTAGAGCCACAACCTCGTGAGAAGCTAAGAGATGAGAACCAGTGAAGAGAGGAGTCATATCGACCCTTTCTAGAGTCCCTAGGTATGACACACTCAGGATCAGAGAGACTATTCAAGGAAAACACGACATTTCCTTGATAGATGGTTGGGCAACCCACAATTTCATTGACACTGCACTAATAGCTAGGAGAGCACTACAAACTGAGGATTTTGAGGGTTTTGATGTCTCAGTAGCTAATGGCCACACAATAGAGTGTTTGGATCGAGTTCCAGAATTAGAGGTACATCTGGGAAACTACAGAGTGAAGGATACATTATGTGTGGTTGACCTTTCTGACACATATGTGGTATTGGGAGTCCAATGGTTGATCACCTTGGGAAATATTTCTACCAATTACCAAACACTTGAGATGGGATTCAGAGACACTAAGGGGAATAATATTGTACTGAGGGGTATGTTGTAATGATCCCAAGCTATTATGCCAGGATCATCACGGTTTTGGGTGTCTTTTAAACTTTTTTTCTGGTTGTGGTATTTTGTCAAACACTTTGTTGATCTATTTGTTTACTTGTGTTTACTTGCTGAATGGCCTCTTGATTTCGGCCTTAGG
>ML796490.1:167743-183872 GCA_009831015.1 Picea engelmannii | reverse complement strand
ATGAAGACCAATGCCACGTCCTGCTGGATAGTTGAAGCTCAACAATTCGGCCCTGGTGCCAAAGATGTCCAATCACCTCAAGAAAGATGCCAAACAGTAGATCGGGTGATGGAAAGAACAACCCAGGTGCCCGAATCTCCAAGATCCCTCTCAAACCCTGTAGATCTAAACTTCTCCGCTGAATGGTGCACCCCACTGGATGACTGAAACCCTAATAATTCGACCTCTCTCCTAGAGACCTCCAACAGCTCCACCAATCCACTAGAATGATAGATCGGGGCACAACAATGAATACCCAAGTGCTCAAATCATCAAAATACATGCTAGATCCTTAGATCTAGCTACCCTCCAAATAATGGTGCGCCCTCCTCTTGGGAAATCGTCCCACTCCCAATACAAATCAATCCTCCACTGAAAGACTCTGGAAAACCACCAAGAATGATGCCAAGACACCTTTAAGGAAAACCCAATACCTGGAATTCCCAAAATCGCTTCTCCTCAGCTAGAACGAATCTCTCTCCAAGAATGGTGTGCCCCCCTTGCTGGAAACCCTAGCTAGGACGTCCCCCTTCTCTTCCTATGCCTGTGGTTGGTGTAGAACCCTCTTGCACTGATGTAGATATGACTAGAATGGTGTGGGAGAGTATTTCATCTCTGAGACCAAGCTTGGGACAAGCTAGGTGGAATCTTTCACCACCGAATCATCCTCTAGGGTTTGTTAAGTCCAAACCCTCAAAACCCCAATGTTGGGCTCACTAGATAGAAGCCAGATATCAAATGATAATCATACATGAATGAATGAGAAGAGGCCCTTGCCTTTCCTTTATACTTTTGGCTCACCTTGTCCCTCCAAAGTGACTTTCATTTTATTAATATTTTATTAATTAGTTAAATCACTTTAATTAATTAATTAACCTTTTTACCTCTGAAAAGATCCTTATCTCTCCTTATGGCTTCCCTAGCCACTGGAAGTCACTTCTAGCCATCCCATACTGTAGTGTTGCTCCTCCCAATTCCAATGAGCTATTACACTAAGAGGTTCCTCCAAGTAATGTGCCCAAGATGACCTCTTCAGTGAATTTCATTGACTTATAGCTCAAAATAGTCAAAATCATGGAAATCGTCGGAATGCAATGGAACCAAAGCCAACCTGTGCGGAATGGCTCATAATGATGGAATATGATGAGCAATGCAAGCTGGACCCCACAATGCCTCTCAATAACCCCTGTACTCGCTATAACCTCCATTTGG
Source organism: Picea engelmannii (assembly GCA_009831015.1). Taxonomy (NCBI): domain Eukaryota; kingdom Viridiplantae; phylum Streptophyta; class Pinopsida; order Pinales; family Pinaceae; genus Picea; species Picea engelmannii. The sequence goes on along the minus strand of ML796490.1, from coordinate 182,621 downwards.
CTACTCTGGTCATCATAACCCTCTGCACTATGATGATGTCCCAAAGTGGGGACATTACATATGTCGATAGGGGCACCCATAACAATGTCAACAAAGAGGATGAAGAGGATATTTAGTCATGGAGGAGTAGCATATGCAACAGAGTGTGTGATCAGCACACGAAGGGATTCATATAGTCGCCAACAATATTAGGCAGAGATCAGGGTTTTGTTGAGTCAACATGAGAAGGTTTTTGGTCTGATGTCGACAGGGAGACCCCAGACAGAGCGTTTGAGCACACCATCAAGATGGAGATCTCAACAGATTGGAAATCACACTTGTTAGTAGAGTATTCCAAAAATAATTTTGCATGTGAGTTATTGGATGGATAGGTACATAATGAAATTTATAGAGTCATAGATGAGATCATCTTCTATAAAGATCGAGTCTACCTTATGCTCGGATCTAGTCTCAAAAATAATATCTTGGCGGCAGTACATGACTCACCTTTAGCATACCATCAAGGATTCTTCAAGACATATAGGCAGGTCAGGGAGAGATTCTCTTGGAAGGGTCTCAAGAAGGATGTAATGAGACATATGAGTGAGTGTGTGACTTGTCAACAGAACAAGTCAGAGCATACACTCCTAGCAGGGTTTCTTCAGCCACTCCCTATTCCGGAGTAGAAATGGGAAAGTATATCCATGGAATTCATTACAGGCCTACTTAAGGCTCATGGTAAGGACTACATATTTGTAGTGGTTGATAGATTGATCAAATTTGTGCACTTTCTCACTATTCCTACAAACTATAGTGAAAAGTAGGTGGAAGAGTTGTTCTTCAGAGATATCTTCAGACTTCATGGGTTGCCACAGAGTATAGTCAGTGACAGAGATAATAGGTTCATCAACACATTTTGGCAAGAGTTATTCAGATTGGTTGGTACAAAGTTGACATTCAACACCAATTACCACCCCCAGACTAATGGGTAGACTGAGATAATCAACAAATGGATAGAGGGATACTTGAGGAACTATGCGAGTGGAAAACATAAAGCGTGGGTAAGGTGTTTACATCTTGGAGAGAACTGTTACAACACTACCTTCCACATGTCCATAGGTATGACTCGATTCAGAGCATTATATGGATATGATTCTCCCACTTTGATTTCTTTGGTTTTTGGAGACAACAGGGCTCCTGAGGCCAAAGACTGGATAGCATAAAGTCATGAGATTCTCAAGGTATTAAAGGAGAATATATAGGTGGCGCAGAATTAGCAGAAGGTAAATGTAGACAGACACATGATAGAGCGTAGCTTTGAGGTTGGGGATCTAGTATTCCTAAAGCTAAAACCATACAAGAAGTCATCTTTGAAGAAGATCAGGGCAAAGAAGATTAAACCTATATTCTATGGACCATACATGGTCATATTCAGGGTAGGTGAAGTGGCCTACGAGTTAGAACTACTAGAGGGGAGCCAGATTCACAATGTGTTCCACATTTCTTGCCTCAAGAAAGCAGTGGGACACTTCATTAGTGCTTCTGAGGAGATACCGCCTTTGGATGAGGAGGGACAATTAGAGTTGGTTTCGGAGGATATATTGGAGTCCAAAGAGAGGAAATTGAGGAGTTGGGTCATCATATAGTGTTTGGTCAGATGGAAGGGACTTCTAGTAGAGGATGCTACTTGGGATAGTGATCAGATTTTGCAGCACCCTGGATTAATATTTCTTGAGGACAAGTAATCTCAGGAAGAGAGGACTATAATGTCCCTTTCTGAGTTGGGACTCTATAAAGGAGGGACTAGTAGTCTAAACATCCCCTTTAGACTATATCCAGGAAGAAAGAGGGAAAATGTTCATTTGATGTCATTTCACTAGGGAAATGTTATAATTTGAAAGTGACATTAAGTGACTAAGTGGAAAAAGGTAATTAAGCGCTTAAGTGAATATTAAATTAGAAAACTTAGGAAAAGTGCTTAAGTTAAAAATCAACGAAGAATTAGGGTTTCAATGGATATAAGGAGAGGAAAAGGGACCTAATGGGTCATTATTGATGATTTGGGAATTGAAATCAAAGCTCTGAGGAGAAACCCAGATTCAAGCGAATTTGAGGATACTTGTGGATTCTAGGAGGAAGACACTGAGGGATTGGATTCGGTGTTGAGAGACACACCCTAGATAGTCGTGCAAACCACATAAGTTTTCCATTACTTTCATTCAAATATACAGTCAGATTGAGCTTGGAGATCAGAGATCCAACTCTAATATTCAGATTCTAGTGTGAGTTCTAGAGGAGACATTAGAGGAATATTGGTTCACTATTCCTTAGGAGGCCTAGAGAACATAAACCCTTAGATACCATTTGAGATCAGGGGAAGGCACTTCATTTGATCCATCCAACACATTTTTTCGAGCCTTCTAGCCATCAAGGCATCACATTCAGTCAATGGAGTTGCACTTTGTTTGACAGATAGAGGAGAGATCACATATTCTCAGATCTACTCATCCAAAGGGATAGCGAGCCATATTCCTTCCGACTCATTGGAGAGGGAGGAAGGGCACTCCATTAGAGACATGTTCCATCATATTATGATAGTGGAATCTACTTGGGAGACTCTTTCAATGTTATCCAGCGTGAGGGTATTCCCAGTAGTTGGACAGATTACTTCCGACAGTGACAAAGAGATCCATGAGCGTAATAGTAGCAGATCCATCCAGGGAGAATCTTCTATGGAAGAAGGTGAATTCATTGGGACATATCTCATCATATTTGGAGGAGCCTTGCTCGTGTATGCATTAGATCCATTTTTCGATAGTAAATCGAGAGCTGCATGTAGCAGTAAACCCACACATGTCACAGATCGGGCTTGCATGCCAATGATCTAGTGACACATGTTAGTTCTAGGTATTGTGCCATTCTTTTACTAGTATTCCAGTATATATCTAGTTATTTGAAGGTCTAATTGAAGATTGGTTTGGTTATTTTTACATGCATGCAGAGTGTGTGTGAATTTGTGTATGTGCATGCCATTATTGTAATTGCTTGACTATTCAATATATATTAAACAAGTTATTCCACTTGAAACCACATGAAAAATCACCACCCATGTTAAATTCAAGTTATTAAACGCATTCAAAATCCTAAATAACCCTTTCAACCACCCAAAGAGTATCATATATGCAACATACAGGGTCAGTATAGAGTTAATATCTAGATATGTGGATTTGGGATATTACACTTTGCTACCAAGGCTTGTGTAAAAACCAAGGGATTTTTTAATCCCCAACCCCCTAATTCCTTAGGGTAAGCCACTTTAGTCCATTTAACCAGAGGAATGCCTTCCTTTTGTCGACTCCCCATCTAGAGGAACTGGAAGGCCCTCTTCCTAATTTTATTAAGAATTCCTTTAGGAACTAGGGAAATTGAGGTCCAATATAGCAAGATGCTTTGGATGACCGATTGAAGCAGGACTAGCCTTCCTCCTCTTTATAGAAAATGATTCATCTAAACGACTATTCTTTTCTCAACTTTATTGTAAATCCAAATCCAGTCCTTAAAAACGTAGGAGTTGGGTTTGAGGCAAAAACCAAGGTATTTGAATCCTTCTTGCATGGGATTTTATTGAAAGGGCATCAAATATTTGAGGATGCTAAGTCTATCATGTCTAATTCGATTGAATAGAAGGTAAGATTTGACATTGTTTATTTCCATACCTGTAGCTTTTCTGAAAATATCCAATACCTTTTTAAGACCAGTCACATCTCTCTTCGAACCATATCCTAACATGAATACACCATCCACGAATTGCAGATGGGATAACACTTATGTTCTTGATACTCTGGCTCCTGCTAGTCCCTCATTTACTTTTAGCCAAAATCCTGCTCAAGCCTTCAATAATGATGAGGAATAAGAAGGGGGATAGAGGACATCCTTGCTAGAGACCTCTAGAGCTTCTGATGAAAGCCGAGGGCGATCCGTTGATAAGAACTGCGAAGGAAGTGAACTTGATGTAACCTAAGATCCAGTTTGTCACCCAACGATCCAAACCCATCTGAACTAGGGCTAATCTTATGAAGGTCCAACTTGCTATGTCATATGCCTTTGAGAGGTCGAATTTCAGAGTGAAGGAGGAGATTTTATCTTTGACCATCGAATGAAGAGCTTCTTGAGCCAGAGCTACCGCATCATGAATCTGTATTTTATGGAGAAAGTTGAATTGTTCTTCTGATATGATTTCACTTAGAATGGGCCTTAACCTATTTGTGATGATTTTGGCAATGAGCTTGTAAATTAAATTGGAACATGAAATTGGCCTGAAGTCCTCAAAGCTTTAGGCCTCCTGTTTTTTGGGTATGAGGGTAAGAAAGGTAACGTTTAGCTGAACTAGAACTTTACCCAATTGTTGGGACTCTTTTATCGCTTTGAGTAGGTCATTCTTGATCAGTTCATAAAAATATTCCATTTTTTTTACAGATAGTCCATCTGATCCTGGGCTCTTACATTTGTTCATGGAGAACATGGTGGTCCTGACCTCTTATTCCATGACCTCTGCTCACAAAAAGGAGTTCATTTCCTCTGGTATTTCCTATGGGAGAAGCCTGACTACCTCGAGTATTTCCTGAATGGGGCACCTGAGAGGTTCCTGGAAGAGCTGTTGAAAGTGGCTCACCCTGCCTCAACTTTATAATCGAAAGAGGTTAAAATTTCCCCTTCCTAGCTCTTTATCTCCTAGATTGTATTAATTTTCTTGTGATGCTTAGCGAAATTGTGAAAAAACTTGGTGTTGTTGTTACCCTCTTTTATCCATAGTGTTTGGCTCTTTAGTCTCCATTCTGCTTCCTCTTGAGCCAGGATCCACCCTTTGGCTTCTTCCACGACTTTTATATTTTAGATGCTTCTGAGGAGGGGACAACTTCCTCACTTAGAAGTCTTTTCCATATGTTCTTCTACTTCTATAATCTTGCCCCATTGTCATTTTCAGAAGGCATAACTCCACTTTTTTGACACCCGTTTGACCTCCTTTAGATTGTTAGCTAGTTGTTGCATGTAAGACTCCTCACTGTTAAGGGACAAGGGCTTCCATGTCTTGGAAATGAAGTCCCTATAATTCTCTTCCATCAAACACATGGGGAAAAATTAAAAGGAGCCGGGGGATTTTGTTATTTCGAAGAGATTTGCAACAGGATGGGATTATGGCCCAAGGCTCCGCTCACGACCATTGACGACCTAAGGATGACCAAGATTTCCTTAATGGATTATGAGACAAGAAACCGATCCAATTTTTTTGGCAAGCCTTCTTCGCCTCCTCTGTTATTCCTCCAGGTCAGGATTAGCTTAATGTGTTCAACTTCAAAGAGATGGCACGATTCAAAGAGATGTCAGAAAAAATTGTTGGAGCTATTTGGGAGAGAGAGGAAGCCCTATATTTCTCTATGAGAAAATGTTAGGTTTAGGTCTCCTCCTAGAATTAGTGGTGGACCTGCTAGAATCTCATTGCAGAGGAGTTCTTCCCAGAATTGTTTCCTTTCAGTAAAAGGGGTATATACTTTCACAACTCTATAAAAGGTACACAACTCCTTGTCCATTACGTCCACACTTATTGCTAAATGCCAACTTGAGGAAGAAACGACCTGAAAAGAAGGGCTATAGGATGAAATAAGGCCTCTAGAATAACTCGCCGCGTCTAGGGTGCTAAAGGACCATTTAGGTAGCCACACATCTAAGGATTCCTTTGCTCTCTCTTCTAAAAGCATAGTTTCTTGTAGCATGATTATGACTAAGGCGAGGGCATGAAACAACCTCTTTAGGGACAATGTTTTGGGGGTGGATAGTATTCCCCTAATACTAAGAGATAGGAATTTCATCAGGGAATCCTTGAGCAAACACTTGCTTTAAGGGCCCGAGAGATGGTTTGTTGCTTTCTGCAATGAATTTCCGAGGAAGATTGAATTTGAGATTTTTTTATCTGAGAGGTGCAACCTCTTTGAGAGGGATTGGGGGGATCCTGGCTTAAGACCCCTATGGGGGGGAGGGGATTAGTTTCTATATTTCTATTCCTCAGAATATGACACGATCTAGAAAATCACCTCTATTTCCTAGGAACTACTTCCCTCGGAATTTTGGGAGTCCTTGAACGAGGAGCCGATAAGAGACATGATGACTAAGGGTTGTTGGTTGTGGAGCTTGATTATCTTATTGATTCATAGGTATTTTTTTTCATCCGTGTTTATACCCCATGAAGACTGTACACCCCTCCATGTGGGGGGGGTTGTAGGGGGGCTTCCCCCCTGCGAGGTTCTGGGGCCAACGAGGGTTCGAGGGCGAAGCCCCCAATGGAAAAAATGCCTTGTAAAATATTGTAATTTTGTAGTCAATCTGGACCGTTCATTATAAGGTCACATATCTGACGGTAGAAGTTATTTTAGGGTTTTTTTTCCCTAAAAGGAAACCCTATTTTATGAGGGAATTGTATTGCAGTTGGGGATGAGTGTGATTATTGTATTTTGAGAGAAGAGACTGTGAGATAAAGTAGAGGAAGTTACAACATGTGTGCTATAGGTTTTATCCCTTCATTTTATTGGATAATAAAAAGGAAGGACCTGGAAATTTCTTTGGTGGAAATAGCCCACACTGGATGAACCACACATATCTGTGTCTCTATTATATTGTGTATATTGTGTGTTTTATTTTTTCATTTTCCTTATTTTATTGCACCGCGATCCTGTTTTACTAACAACTGGTATCAGAGCGAAAGGTAACTCACAGGAAAAGAGGGTTCCTGATTTGAGTGGGAGCAATGGCGGAACATGGAAAGTTTAGGGTCGAGAAATTTAACGGCCAAAACTACCAGTTATGGAAGATGCAGATGGAAGATTATTTATATCAGAAGGATCTATTCCTATCATTGGTTGGAATAACAAAGAAGTCTACAACCATGAAGGATGAAGAATGGGAGGTTCTTGACAGAAAGGCACTAGGAACGATACGACTAAGCCTGGTAGTGTCGATGGCTTTCAATATTTAAAAATAGAAGACAATGAAGGAGTTGATGGACACATTGGCTAAACTGTATGAAAAACCCTCAACATCTAATAAGGTATTTCTAATGAAGAGATTATTTAATATGAATATGTTAGAAAGTGGGTATGTTGCAGATTATTTAAATGAATTTAATACGGTTACTATTCAGCTAAGTTATGTAAATGTGGACTTTGATGATGAGGTCAAGGATCTTCTAATCTTGTGCTCATTGCTAGAAAGATGGAATGGTTTGGTCATGTATATAAGTAACTCTGTCTCTGATTCAAACACTCTAAAATTTGATGATGTTGTTGGTGTTATCCTTAGTGAGGAAATGCGACATAAAATCATAGGTGAGACATCAGGTAATGCATTGATTGTGGAGAACAAGGGAAGACAAAAGGATAGAGGAAAGGGCTCAAGGAACTGTGGGAATTCCAGAAAGGGCATATCCAAGTCCAAACTGGGAAAGATAGAGTGTTGGAATTATGGGAAGAAAGGACATCTGAAGAAAGATTGCAGAGCTCCAAAGAAACAAAGAGATGGATGATAAGAGAAAAATCAAGAAGCAAATGTAACATGCGATGTGTTACAAGTTTCTTTGATTCTTTCTGTAGATAAAATTTTTGAGTCTTGGGTAGTAGATTCAGGGGCTTCATTTCATGCCACACCCCATAGGCAATTTTTTCTAGATTATGTTCAAGGTGATTTTGGATAGGTTCATTTGGGTGATGATGCACCATGCAAAATTGTTGGAATGGGTAAGGTACAAATAAAGCAAAAGAATGGAAACCAATGGTTATTGAAAGAGGTAAGACATGTACCAATTCTAAGGAAAAATCTAATTTTGACGGGGAAGTTGGCAAGTGAAGGTTGTATATCTGTATTTACAGATAAGACGTGAAAGGTCACTGTTATCCCTAGCCTAGGGATAACTAAGGAGATCACATCTCGAGGCCCACGGGTCCTAGAAATGGAGTACCGAGAGCCAGAAGACTTGAGCATGGCCTTGGAGGGCCCCTCTTTTCTTCAGTGTAGTCCACATATCACCAACAACAGTATCCATCACACCAGCTTAGTCCTAAAGTAGCGGTGAGTATTTCTTCATGAGGTAATGAGTCTGGGTATCATGGTATGTATCACTCTAATTTTTGAATCACTTGAACATGTTGTATTTAATCCTTCTTCATTTCATGACGTTTGCTTAGAAATTATACTCTTTGCCTCGTTTATACCTGGAAGGGTGACATGGTGCCCTAGTAAGTTGATTTCCCTTTAGGATGGGTTGCTACTGGGTAGATCTATGAAAATTAATCGTCTGTTCCCTCCATACTTACCACTTTCCATGTTTATTTCTTCCATCTCCCCTATCCTTGTTTGGGCATTGGGATTGGATACACTAGGAAGGGTTGTACCTTACCTCGTGGGAAGAAGAGGCTAAAGGCCTAGAGGGTAAAAGTAGTTGGTAAGAGTTAAAAACCCAATTTTGAAACCTTCAATATTCTTCTCCCAGGGATCCCCAAGAAAGCAGTGAAAATATTCTCAGTAAGAAAAGGGGACCCACAAGATAACATAAACAATCAAGGTACTAATTGATGGATATGAGGTCTCATCACGAGCAGACCTATTATGACCATGGGCATGTAGCGGTATGACACTACCACCTATCTGGTCACCAAGCCAGGGTAGTGGCTCTTGGTGGTATAGCCAAGAGAAAGGGGGTCTCATCACGAGCCAACCTTCTCAGTTCCGTGAAATGTTTGTGGATAACTCTGTCACCTCTAGTGATCAAGCCAATGCAGTGGCCCTCAACTATTTCCTTGAAGCACAAGAGAAAACGATCAAAAGAAATAAAGCTAAGAGTAAAAGGTGATGAATGGGATAGGAAACAATTGCATTCATGACAAGGTGCAAATCACCCTCTACAAAGGCACCCACAGGTAAGACTTTACATTTCCCTATTATCACATGCACCCATGCCACCTCATACACTTACTTGGACTAGATCCTACTTGGGAAACACCCCAAACTTAAGAGAGGTTATCCCAATAGGACACCTTGAGACCTTCTCCGAACCTAACTTGTCAAATTGCATAAAGTCTTTGAGCATTTGTCTGGGTTAAGGGGCATTTGATGCACGTTTTTGGGTAATTTAATTATTGGATGTGATTTACATGCTATGATCCCTATGACTTATGAACCCTTGGAGGGTGTACTTTTTATTTCTGCAAGACCTTGCTCGGTGGACAGGTACACATGAGGGAATGATTAACTCTGACCTTCATGGGGGCTTAAAGCCCATGAACGGATGTTGAAACCCCAGCTAGGGGTAAGAATAAATTGAATACTTGCACCGGTAGAAAGAAGGGAGTTTCCTTTGGAGGCACCCTGGTAGACCTAGACCTAGGAGACCTTGCTCTTCCCACATGGACGTTATCCCTCGAGGGCCCTGGATGTCACCGTCATAGCACAATATGTCACCCAGATCTAGGGTTTCATTTTTGGAGGCATCTGTGAGCTTGGTGGCATGCGTGGGCATCATTTGTGGCTTCTGGAGGACAAGCGCCCCACTTTTCCAGACCAACGTTTCACTTATGGGGCTCAACATCACCCTAGAGGGGCATGATGTCACCCTTGGAGGTGTATCTAGATGAAAATTAATTTTATTTATGTCAAAATTGAATTTTTTTATAAACTGGCCTGATCGACCTTGTTTTTGACCTGAAAATTAATTAAAGGTCAAAATTTTGTATAAATAAACATAAAGTACTCTCATTTTTACATCACAACTTGTCCTTGGAGACAAGAGGTCTAAAATTTGCGCCCTATTAGGGTTATTGGCTGAAATTGTGTGGCACCACTCTTGTTTAAGGCTTATTTTTGCAACTTGGATCAATTTTTGGAAGTTTATGGTGATCTCGCATGGTATTCTCATGATTATTCTTAATGCAAGTAAGTGAAATCTGCATTTTTTCATCTATTAAAATGGTTTATTGTATGTTTTTATTTGTTCATACCAGATTATGAAATTGCATGGTGTATTTAATGCTTGAAGTAAGAAACTTAAGTTTCTACTTTCTTACTTTTTATTTGCCAAGATTTTCACTAAATTGATCTAGTAACTAGTGAAACCCTAGAGCCCTAAATTGCTAGCACTCTAAGGGTTTTGTACTTGGTTATTGTTGCATAAGTTTTACTCCATAAAACGGCTAAGGAGAGAGAGGCACGAGGGCCTAGAATTTCCTACACCCTAGTATTTTGTCTCTTGAGGTCAAAGTCTAGGAGGACTTAATTTACTACTTCTCCTATACTATTTCTCTCTTAGCCTTTTGTGAATCATCATTAATTTGCAGCCTTAGAAGAAGTTGTTCTCCTTGCCTCCATTACCCTTGAAATCACTAGTCCTCTTCTCTTACTTCTTGACAATACTCAACTCAAACTCTTTCACTTTATACTCTACTAATTTGCTAACCTAGTCTAGAAATACTAACAAATGATTTTTTGATGTCATAATCACTACTACAACTATCATTTTGAAGCTTATATTAGCCTACTAACCATCTAAGTCATCCCATAATTTGTATAAGGAAATATACTATCAATAAGTATTAAAGTGTATGTTTAATTGCCTTTTTAGAGTGCAAATTCTGAAGGTGTTAAACCGTTGTCATAACTGATGTTACAACTATTGTTGCATCCCTTAACAACCCTAAAATCATCCATAAAACCATTGGGCATTTGTACTAAGAAAACCATAATCATTGGATATTTAAGTAGTGTATTATTTCTCTGTTATAATACTTTTTATGAAGTGGTTTTATGGCGGTCATCATCATTAATTAATGCTATTTGGACAGCCATTTAAGTCATCCATTGACTTGTATTTACCTTGAAAAGTGTGCGCAACAAACCATTATCAAGTTTGCAAGACTATTGTATCTCTTCCTTTTCATCATAACTTGCACCTTTCAAGATACACTGCTGCTAATGTAATCTCACTTTCATTGTATAATAACTTGTTCATGCAACACATAATTTGTTTAAGAAGTCATTGATTATAAATGTTGCTACTAACGTTTGATGTTTCATTGATAAAGGGCAGGTACAAACCCATTTTCATTTTCCCTTGTCCCTTTCAACTTCACCAAAGTGTCTTCTTCTGCTGAGTGACCTAGATTGAGGGGTGGGTTTTCACTGTATCTTTTTTTCCCTTCATCAACCAACTAGGTCCTGGGATGTCTCCCTTGGAGTGAGGCTTTCCTACTCCTAAAGAGAAAGAGGTACCCTATTGGGGTGACAATGACAGGGTTACCTCCGTGTTAGGTAAATCTAAGCCTACTTGCCTTCAGGCTTTGGGAAAGTATATATTGTGCAATAAAAGTCACCAAAGGATCACTGGTGATAACAAAATGAGAGAAGGTAGGTACATTGTATTTATGTACTGGTAATACTAATTATTCTATCTCTTTAGATTCCACAGGAGTGGATACAACACTGTGTCATCATAGGATTGGACACATGAGTGAGAAGGGGATGCATATACTTCATAGAAGAAATTTGTTTCCAGATCTTAAAGAAATTGATTTGGATTTATGTGAGCATTGTGTTTATGGAAAACATAAGAGAGTCAAATTTCTCAGGGTCAGAAAACAAAAGAAGTGTGAAAGGTTAGAGATTGTGCATACAGATGTATGGGGACTATCTCAGATATCATCTCTTGGTGTCTCTTGTTATTATGTTACTTTTATTGATGATGCAACTAGAAAAACTTGGGTTTATTGCATTCGACAAAAATATGATGTTTTTGATACTTTTAAGAAATGGAAAGCTTTGGTTGAGAATGAGATAGGAAAAAGGTTGAAGTGTATTAGATCAGAAACTTGAGGTGAATATTGCAGCAAGGAGTTTGATGATTACTGTTCATACCATGGGATTCGTAGAGAGAAAAAATTTCCAGGAACAACACAAGAAAATGGTGTGTCAGAAAGGATGAACAGGACAATCATGGAGCATGCAAGGAGTATGAGATTGAATGTTGGGTTACCCTTACAATTCTGGGCATATACTATTGTTTACTTAATAAACAAAGGAACTTCAAGATATTTGGATGGTGGAGTTGCAGAGGAGGCATGGACATGTAAAAATGTAAACTATTCATTTATGAAGACTTTCGGTTGTGAAACATTTGTCCATATTGGTAATGAAAATAGAACAAAGCTTGAAACAAAATCCAAGAAGTGTACCTTTATTGGATACGATGTTAATGATTTTGGTTATCACTTATGGGATTATGAAAATAAAAAAATCATTAGGAGTAGATATGTCATATTCAATGTGAAGGTCTTGTATAAAGATCAGTTGCAGGGAAGGAAATAGGAAGAAGAAAAACCAGAATACACAGTGCTTGATGAGATCATTGAAAAAGAAATTCCAAAGGTACCAGAAAATCAAAATGTACAACAACAAGAACAACATGTACCTCAAACTCCCAGAAGTGTTGTTATAAGATCTACCAGGTTAAGTAGATCCCCTAAACAATACTCTCCTTCATTGTATTATTTATTGTTGATTGATTTTGGTAAACCATAAAGTTATGAAGAGGCAATGCATGTAGACACTAAAAGGAAGTGGGAGCAATGCATGAAAGAGGAAATGGATTCCTTGGTAAATAAACAGACTTGGGACTTGGTTTAGTTGTCTGCAGGAAAAATATCATTGTAGAATAAATGGGTTTACAGGTTGAAGGAAGAAGATTGAGGAAAAAAGCAGTACAAGGCTAGACTTGTTGTAAAGGGGTTTGCACAAAAGAAAGGTATAGATTTTGATGAAATATTTTCTCTTGTCGTTAAAATGACTTCAATTAGGACTATTTTAACTCTTGTGGTAGTAGAATATTTTCATCTTGAACAATTATATGTAAAAACAACTTTTTTCCATGGGGATTTTGATGAAGATATTTATATGCAACAACCACAGGGGTATGATTTCAAAGGGAAGGAAAATTTGGTATGCAGGTTGATAAAAATGAAGGACCTAGAAAGTTCTCTGGTGGACGTATCCCACATTGGGTGAACCATGTGTATCTGTGTCTCTATTGTATTATGTATATTCTGTGTTTCATTTCCACATTTGTCTTATTTTATTGCTCCGCGATCCTGTTTTTCTAACAAGGGTCTGGGGGAGAGGTTAGAATTTTTTAAACCCATCGGGGGATGTTCACTGGCCTTGCTCTGGTGAAAATTCAGCCCCAAAGAAGGCGACATGAAAAGGCTTGAAACCAAAGAGACTTCATTAATATGAAAAGAGGGAGGGGCATTGTTAGAAATCTTACCATAATTCGAGGTCTTCTTAACCATTGTCAGTGACGCATGAGATTCTATTGGGGTTATCCCATATCAATCCAAATTCAGTGGTATATATTCCAAAGAGAACTTCTCCTATGATTTTTATACCCCTCGTACATCCTCCACTTTCCCCACTATCTCATTAACTACATCTAATGATGGTGACAATTGAGCTGGTTCATTCAATTGGCCACTAGTATTATTCGGGCCGATAGGGACTTCCACCGAGGGAACTTCTTACTTTCTTCTACAGATTCTCCTCGCTCTTCCTTCCTCACTCCTCAGACATTTTGAATTATATGTCCAACCTCGTGGAATTTGAAGCATATGAAGGGTATTCTCCAATAATCTAACTTTTGCACCCAGCTTCTACCACCTTTTTCCAAGGTAATCTCTACCAACAAACCATCCTTGGTTTCCACTTCGACCTGCACCTAGGCCCATCTTCTGTCAACTTTTTTGTCTCAAAATTTTTCAATCCTTAGTATTTACCAATATTATCTCCTATGGCATTCAATGTCACTTCTTCCCAAAATTCTAAAGGAAGTCTTAGGAGAATCACCCATACTTTTCGCTTATGAATATCCTCTCTCTCTCTGCATCGAAATTGACATTCCATCTTTGAATGACCAAACCCGATAATCCCCACGACCACTCCTTCTCCAACAGAACATTTGAATCATATTTTGTATTCAAGATGAAGCAGAACCATCCTCTGGCCAGGAGGTCGAAGGGTGGACAGTAGTTCATAATCGGTTCCCATTTATTTTTAATCCAATGCTTGGTAGCGACGATTGAGGGGAGCTTCCTGCAAAACCTTCCTACGATCGCATTCTGAAGGTAAGAAGGGACTTGATTTAAGGCTATCCCCTCCTCGATAACCATCTTAAACTCTATTTTTTATGACAAATTCCTTTAAACTCGTTGTGGTTGGTGGTCTCATAGGGGGGAGGGGCTCCCAGAAGACCATCTCCCTTATTAGACTGCTCGTCGCCACTGAAAAGTCCTGAGATGGAGAGAGGTACTTTCAGGTGACTATTTGTATGGGAGGCACTCATGTTCCTCTTAATTTCATCATATTCCTCTTGGCTATGAAAGATATGATCTACGGATGGGATGATCTCATAGTCCACTTCTACCAAATCCATTAAGTCGTGTTCAGATTACACGTGAAAAAAAAAACTAAAGGGAAAATATTCAAGAGTTGAAACCTGAAACCCAAAAAGAAGCCTTCACATAGATCTCCTCCTGAAACGAAAGAGAAAAAAATACCCTTTCCCTAACTGGAGCCGTGGGAAAAATCGAGCGCAAAGGAATAAACTTCTCTCCGACTACGAAAATGCACTCTAGAAGAACCAGAAAAAGAAAACTCATGGATGGTAAATGAGGAAGGGAAAAGGGGAGCAAGGGAAGGAAGAGGGCCTCCAACCCTCACCCGAGGTATTAAAGTATGAAAAAGGATATAAATATCGCTAACCTCATCTAGAAAGGTATTATAATATATATATATATATATATATATATATATATAT
>ML796490.1:135609-167621 GCA_009831015.1 Picea engelmannii | reverse complement strand
GGTCAACATAAACCAATGGATATATGTAGTAGAATACCCTTATTAGACAGTAGATAGGCTTTTTCTACAACCTAATTTTCTATGATATGGGAAATGGTATACCCTTGCTTCTTCTAGCTAGGAAGTGCATATGATATGGAACTTGTACTAGCTTCAATAAGGTGACCATTTCCCCTTAATGCTTTCATTGAAATTTTTCCTAATTCATGTGTGTGTGTGTGTGTGCACGCTCATGTGTTTTTCCTTGAAAACATTTATTATATTAATACTAGTATAAAAAAGAGAAGTAGATACATCATTTTTAGCACAACATAACTAACATGGCCTAGGTTTGATGTGAGACTATGGTTGCCAAAACTAACAAAAATCTCTCCAATCTATAGGGTACTACAACCTATAAATACTATAACCTAAAGATACTACAAAGAACATTTATGTGAGAGATATTATAGTCAACTTCTCAATGATACCGACACAACAAAATTTAACAATATTGAGATCCTTCAATTGGAGCTAAGTTTGGGCTTGCCCTCATCCTCATTTTTAATGGATAGAAAAATCTAAATTAGCACCAACTTAATCAGTACTACAGCCTATAGATACTACAAAGAAAATTTATGTAAGAGATATCACATTCACCTTGGCATTGATTCTGACACAAAAACATAAAAACAATACCAAGCTCCTTCAATTGGAGCTAATTTTTGGCTTGCCCTCATCCTCATTATTGATGGATAGAAAAGTTTGAATTTTCACTAGCTAAATATTGATTAATCAATTACGTAGGTTTCCATGTACATGTGGAGGGAGAATTTGTCTTCTTATATAGCCTTTATCCTGATACAAAGGTCCCTCAAGTCAATTGTAATGCTTTCCAAAGAGGGGTTAGCTCTTATAGATCCATAATGCCATGTTTTCTTCATAGGGATGCATAAGAGTTCAAACAGAAGGTTGGGTATATCATAAATATGAAAACCCTTAACAAATTTATTTTACAAATGCACCAAAACTCAAACATATGGAATGAGTTGACCACAATGCAAATAATCTCCTTCCTCATCTACAAAAAAATAGAAGAGAACATGGACCTATAAAGACATTAAAGGGAAAAAAATGCACGGCCATGATATTTCATAGCTATCCCCGAAATATTTGATACTAAAATATTTTGATCCTCAAGAGTGAGATCTTGCTTGATTCTATGTGTCTTTGACCTATGCCATGAGACCAAGGTCATCAAATTTTATTTTGAAGTGTATAATGACCTTTAATGAACCACAACTACTTCAATGGGAAAATTCCTCCCCAATACCTCTCTCATTCGAAGCATGCTTGGTTGGATGACCTCATGAGGGAAACAAATCTCTCATCTTTGCTCAAGTTGATATGGCATGAACTACTTAAGAATGACCTAAATTTTGTTCTATATAAACCTCAAACATGCCAAAAGTCTTAGAAAATTTGTATCGTACAAAGGTGGCCCTTGTTAAGAACTTGCATTGATATTGGACAAGGAGATATTCACATACTTCTAATGAGGATTCCCAACTACCCATCTTTTAATTATTTTCATATGGGAGATTCAAAAGTATCTTGTACATAGAAGCCACACTTTGGAGGCACCATTGTGTTTACATTGTAATGGCCATTAAAGCCTATTTTGTTAATTTTGATCATAATAGCAATAGGGAAAAAATGGACAATGAGACTCATACCATTCATTAGAATTTTTTTTGAGAAAATAAAATGAAATATTGTCAGAAGGTATGCATTGACCTTAGCTTAGAACATTGATCTAGAAACACCACTAGCCTACATAATCCCAATGATATACTTATGTAGGATGAATATGACTTTAAGTTATCAAAATATCATTCATATGTTTCCTTGAAATTATGTTTTTTTTCCCTGTTCAGAGGAAATTTTTTCTCAACCACATAATAATGCAACTAGAAACATAGTTGCAAATATTTGTTCTTCTACAATTTATAGTCAACCTTTGTTCATGAGCTTGGTTACATCACATTGCAAACATCCAATTGTATTTGAATCTGAGTATAGTGCACCAACATGTTGAGATCAAATTGTGCAACTGTTGCACAAGCTAATTAGTGTACATTAAATTAGGAGTAGGGGCAAGTAAAATTATGTGAAAAAACAAAAACAAATAATAGTTAACATAGGGAATATGATGATCATCAAAATGAATGAATTTTTATTGCAACCAAATCTCATTAAATGATTCACATGAGGAAATGATGGCCATAAGAAAGCCAGGTAACACTAGGGACACTAGGGACACTAGAATAATAAAAATAATAAACACAAGTTTATGATCTCTCATTCTCGATATTGAAGGCACCATTAAGTTCACTTTATAATGACCGAAAAATACTATATAATGAATTTTGATAATGACAACAATAGGATAAAATGAACAATGAGATTCATATCATTCATCTGAAAAGGTTTTGAACAAATACTAGGAAATATTGTCATAAGGTATGCATTGAGCCTAGGTCAGCACACTAGTTTAGAGACAACCCCAGTCTTCATAAGCATGAGGATCTTCCTATACTAAATGAATAGGAATTTGTAGTTATCAAAATCATATTGAATCCTTTACCTCAAATTATGATTTTTCTACCTTGTTCAAAGAAAATATTTGACTCAAAGAAAGAATGTTGTAGGTACAAACAAATTTGCAAATATTTGAACTTTTTCAACTTTATAACCAACTTTGTTGAGGTTGCTTACAACACACTCAAAACATCCAATTGAATTTGAGTCTGAGTAGAGTCCATCAACGGATAGAGATCAAAATGTGGAATATCCCCACAAGACAACTAGTGCACTCTAAATCAAGAGCATGAGCATGTAATTTGTGAAAAGGTGGAAGCAAGGTGACGACCAACATAATGGATGAATTGTCATTGGAACCAAAAGTCGTTGAATGTTTTACATAAGAAAATAGAATCCAAAACAAAGTCATGTAGTGCTAGGGACACATGAAGAACAATAATAAAAAACAAAAGTTTATTATATCTCATCATAGTCACCTAGTTCTAGTTCAAGTTCAAGTTCAAATTCAACACCCATGAAATTCAACAAAAAATCACCACCTAAAAAAATGTGATAAAATTCATCATTAAATTCAAAAGTGTGTGTATGTATAAACTATATAGCCTATATATTTTTAATATACAATATAACATATATAAATAATGAATATATTGAGTCTAACTTTTACATAACATATTACATATATATTTATAACATATATTATATAAATTATGATATGCCCTTTTTTACCCGAAGAAAAAAGCTTTGTATCGATATTTCAAGAAGAAATCAAATACGCATAAGATGGACTTCAGGCCCTGAAACCAACCACCCTATATTGTAAGAAACTGCTTCTACTTGCAAACTTGCCTTACATTTCATCTTTGAACAACCCTTCTAAGCGATCAAAACATTCCAACAAAATGACTAAGACAAGCCAAAACATTAACAAATCATTCCAAAGATCACATATAAGACTATTACAAAAAGAGACATTCATGTTGTCCATCAAAAAGGAACTTTGTGTATTGTTACCTGAGGGGAATTATCTCTGACCTCTTGCTTATTTAGCACAGCCTCTTGAATAGTCAAAGCTTCATTTGAAAGAGTATCTTCTATGTGTTTGAATTCCCTGTAAACATGAGTAAAGGGAATTTCTTCGAAATCACCTCTCAATACACATACTCTGTTCATAATAGGGCTTAAGACTAGATTAGTGACATTTCTCTTTCCTTTTAACCAGTCAATGACAATATTAGAATCACCCATAATCTAGATCCTTTTCACCTTGTGTTCCAACACAATCTTCATTAGAATCCAAAGTGAAAAAAATTCAACTCCGTAATTAGAGCCAATTCTAGTTCTATACTTCACATTAAAGTTATGGGAGTTATTGAGAAAGAGAATGGCTGCCACAACATGCTCACATGGAAAGCCTTGGATTGTTCCATCGAAGAAGCCCCACACCATTGAAATATCTATAAAAGAGGTATGTATTCTCCTTAGAATAGATTGCTTAAGATATTTTATTCCTTCATAAAAAAATAATCTAATATGATGAGATAGTTTTCCCAAATCCAGCTCCAAACCTTCAAAGATCAATCGATTTCTAGAGAGACAGATTCCCCACAAATCATAATATGGTAGAGACTTAGAGGAACGAACACTTTTTTCAAGCAAACAACTTTCAAAGCAATCTAAGAAAAATATGTTCGACTCATTCGTTGTCCTTTTTACACAAGTAACACCATCCCAGAACGATCCAATTCCTTCATTGTCCATTGTCCCACGTTAAGATTTTATTCTCCAATGCCAAACACATAAATATATCGATTGTTAATGGACAATGTAACTTCCATGTTACCTTCCACCACCACTACCTTTCTACTCCTACATTATTTCCTATTTTAGAAATATAACCAAGCTTCGTAGTGACAGTCCCTGTTGTGGCACTTTTATATCAACAAAGTTAAACATCTCGGTCTGAAAGATAATTGACAATGTGTTTAAGAGAATCAATATAGTGGGTTCATTTCTCTACAAACTTGGGACACATTTCAAACTTGTATTCCTTCATGATGTAGCTCTCCCCTAAAGCATTAGCTAGATTAGTTATGCCCTTGTTATGAAGGTACAACCTGAGAGGTTTTGAAAGTCCATAATTTTCCCCACAACTGATCCATGTGTCCTCACCAATTTTCACTATGGTTCCCTTTCTAACGTTCCAAGCTACCCATGGACTGACTATATAATAGGATTTAACTATTCCTTTCCATACATTTGAACCACCTCTAAAATATTTAACTCTTTTCATAATCCATGGCTCTGAATCCCATTCCTCCAGGTACTTGTCTCTCATTACCTTCCTCCAAAATCCTTTGTTAAACAACATCTATCAGAGACTTTTGGATGCCAAATATTGTCCAAGATATGTAAGTTTTTTAAACCCCATCCACCATATTCCTTTAAAGTAGCAATTCTTGACCACTTGACAAGGGGTATACCCTCCCTTTCCTTGTTTCCCAACCAAATAAAGCTAAGAAACTTATTTTGTATCCTTTTGATAATGCTCTTTGGAATGTGAGCAATGGATAACCAATAGAAAGGTATACCCTCAAGTATAAACTTAACCAATACCAACTTTCCTCCCCTTGACAACCATCTATGACACCAAAAATTAATTCGGTCCTTGGTCTTTTTTATCACCCATAACCATTCCCCTTTTTTATAGTTATTTTGTTTTAAAAAGAAGCCCAAGTATTTCACTCTGGTATCAAGGGGATCCATCCTCATTGGAAAAATATGAATCATCTATATCTTCAAATTATCACTCAGATTGTTATACAATATACACGATTTATTTGATTTTAGTTCCATCCCTATCGACTTGTTGGAACACTGGGTTCGATCGTAAACCTTACCTTGTCAATTAAGGGAGTTGACAAATTATTTGGTTTGATGATCAACTAAACTATTGGTTGACCATGTTCACTTAGGATCCCAAATACACTTTTTATGGACAGGTACAACCAAGTACATCCCGTGATTATTTGTCACACATGCACTACGACAACTAAGATTTTCCTTTTTTTTCTTTTTTTTTCTTTTGTCTTTTCTTCGAGGGATAGAATCCCCGAACTTCTATGGATCCTAGCGCAGACCATCCCTTCCCTTATCCTCCTCCATGTGATTGTTGGCTATGACCACAGGCCTTACCAAAAAGGTGCTTCCAGCTTTCACGATTCGGGGAATCGCGATGCAAGCGTTCCCCTGTTCTCTGTCTTTCGAAATGCCGAAACTCGAAAGGGTCTAACAGATCCTTAGCTCCTCCCTTGGGTCACTTTTCATATGACTGGTCCTATGACCTGGTGCGATTCCTCTAAATGCTTTCGGGGTTTCACAATTCGGGGAATAATGATGCCAGCGTTCCTCCTTTCCCGTTCGAATCCCCAGAACTCGAAAGCCCGGTATCATCTGAATCTATGGTCCATATCGTCGACTTGATCAACGGCCCAGATCAAATCCCGAAATTCTACCTTTCGGGATTTTGGCGGGGTGTTCACTCCTATTTCCCCGATCTCCAGAACCCCGATGGCTTTAGATCTTCACCACGGGTCCCTACAAATGGACGGTCCAGAGTCTTTCAGGACTCCTCCTTCCTACCACAAGACCCTGTCCGGTGACCTAGGGCTCATCCACAGAGCGCGTCGGGGTTTCGCGTACCGGGATTTTGCGACTTGCGAAAATGAGGGGTCTTGCCCTTTGGTTTCCCAGGTGTCGAAATGCCAAAAACCATTCACGCTAAACTGATTCGGGCTTTCGTATACCAGGATTTTGTGACTGACAAAAATCCACAACAGAGAGTTTCCTCACCTTTTGAAACTCCGATCCCCAAATTCCCGATAAGGAAATTTATGTATAAGATTAATGACTGTGAGCCTCTCCTGATCCGATGGTCCATAGAGCTCTGACAGATCCTTGGATCTACGGTCTTGGATCCCATCGCTACTTGCGAAGGCTGAAGGGGTTGAGGTGTTAACGCCTGTGCTCCTCCTCTAGATCCATCGGTCTTGACAGATCTGGGGTATTTTCGAAAGGATTCCGACTGTTCGTTTACCAAACGATGGGGTAATCTCTTTCGATAATTAGACTCGCTATCCTTTTTGAGATTGAATCACGGAATCATTTTTACATGGATAATTCCCCAGACTTAATCATTTGTACAGAAACCAACTATGGCATGTAAGTATACACATGCATCCATTATTTCTAGTCTAAAACACCAGGCAATCATTCCACATAGAAATCATTATGGGCGTATAAACATGAGCATGTGTTCATGATATAAAATTCAAAATACAAGGCATAAAATACTTATCAGAAACACCAGGTGTGATGCGACTGCTGAGAGGGGTGCTCGTTTCCACCCAACTGTAGGCTCAGTGACCCCAAACGGATTTACCACTAGCCACCCCCGAGATAGACCATGATGCTTTGAGATTCAGTCTCCTACTTCCAGCTCAACAGAAGTCAAGGATGAAGGTTACTCTCCTTCTCCTAATACAGAAAAATAATCCAGGACGAAGGTTACTCTCCTTCTTCTATATTCAGAACTCCCTGTGTTTCCAGAGTTTCTCCAGTTCTCTTCCACGATCCCTATCGTGCGTTCTCTCCTCCTCTTACCACACTTCCTCTCTTGCCTTTTCTCTGCAAGGTTGCATGTGGCGCGAATTTCCCCATCCATGGTCAGGTTTGGGAGCTTTTACGGATGGGAGTTTCACCCCCATCCCCTCATTAATTCTTGAGGAGCCTCCCCACCTACCAATCTGACGGGAAATCCATTCCAGGGTCAAAGAGTTGCATTGGTCTTTGAGCAAGTAAAAACCAATACGGTACTGGCTCGGTGGAAGTTAACGCAACCATTCCAGGTCCCTTCCACCACCTCTCATTAGCCATCGTGGTCTCTTTTAGCACATCCCCCTCCCAACAGTTACGCAACACATAATCATAACATAATTTACATTCACCGACCTTTTATACAAAGGTCCGTCAAGTCAAACATTCACATCTTTGAGTTTTCCATAGTTCTTGGCCAATATAATTATTTTTATAGACTGGGGGAAATAGGGTGTTACATTATTGGTTTGCTCCATGAACAAAACATGTTTATAGATGATCCTTGTGATCAGTATATAATCATCGGGAGGGATAATTTTGTGCTTTCATGGAGCATGCTCGTGCTTCATTGCAACAATGTCTTTAGACACCACCACTGTTCTCATATCCATTCTCCTTTATTGTTAGTGATCTGTACCAACACGACTTACAAAAGGAATCAAGGAAAATTTTAAGCTTTCTTGATTCCCTAAGAGTTCCTCTCCTAATGAGAAGAATGCCATCGAAAAAAAAAAGTGTGTAATAACAATTGTACCTACTATGTCGATCCCTCTTATGTATCCATTTTGACTAGTGTCCAAGATTAGTTTGCTTAAATCTTCTGTAACTATAAGGAACAAAAAGGGTGCCAATGGAAATCCTTGCTCGAGGCCTCAAATTGCCCTGAAAAATTCTGACAGTGAAGCATTGACCAACACAACAAAATTGGTTGATTCCATACAACCCATAACCCAATTAATAGATTTTGGATTCATGCTTGTTTGTAAAATAACCAATCTCAAGAAGAGCCAATTGAATTTATCATATGCCTTGGAGAGATTGATATTCATTACCACCGTTGCCTGCTTCCCTCCTTTGATTGAATGGAAACTTTCCTATGATATCCCAACTACATTATGAATCTATCTATTGAAAAGAAATCCAAACTATCCATCGGAAATTACTTGAGATGGGGCTTGTTTAAGTCTATTTTCAATAATCTTCCAAACAATCTTATACAATAAATTGCAAAGTGAAACTGACCTAAATTTCTTGAAGGTGATCATATTGTTCTTGTTAGGTATCAAATCTATAAACTTTGCATTCAATGCCCCCAACATTTTTCCAAACCGCTTCGACTCCTCAATAACCATAAGAAGATCATCCTCCAAAAGATCATATAAGTCCAAATAAAACTCGATGGTCCAACCGTCAGGTCCAGGTATTTTATCCTTTTCAAAAGAAGACAAAACAACTATTAGTTCCTCCTTTGAAACACTTCCTTCCGATCCAACATTTACTTATTCATAAAATAGTCTAGGGAACATCTTGATCACATTTTTTTTATCTCACCAATATTAGAGGTCCCATTATCTCTTAAAAAAAATTGAAAGTGTTTTTTGCTTGCTAAAGTGAAATCTTAGAATGAAGAAACCTTGATACCATCCTCCCTCTCCAATTCCCAAATTGTATTGAATTTTTTATGATACACAACATACTTGTGGAAGAACTTGGTATCATTGTCTCCCTTTGAAATCTAGATGGATTGACTCTTAAGCCTCCACTTGGTCTCTTGTAAGTCCAAAAAAACCCTCTTTTTCTTTTCCAAGTCCTATAGTTGTTGTAACTCTTCTTCTGAAAAGATGCCACTAGAGTTTTGGTCAAAGAGAACCTCTATGGGTCCCTCCAGATCCTTCATTTCCTTTTGATTAGCTAACTATTTATCCCTGGTCCATGAGATTGTCAACTTTTATATCCTAATCAAATTGTTTGAGAATTAATACATTGTAGATGAACCAACATCACAGTCAAATTTTCTCCTATTCTTTTCAACAAGAGATATGAAACTCTCATCCTAAATCCAAGTGTGTTTAAATTAAATTATGATATACCCTATATTATATATAACTTTATAATTAAAAAAAAAGTGATAAGATTTATTTATTAAAGATTTAAAGATATGTTTACGAGAATTTGTGGAATGCAAGTTTTCCCTAACATAAACATTTGGGAATCTTTTTTAATACATAGTAATATGCAGATAATTGTAGGCATAGATTATGCAAATGCAGGGGGTCAATAATCTTAGGTCCCATACTCCTAATGAACAAGTGGTAATAATTCGTGTTGATGATGAATAGTGGTGGTATCATTTATATGAATATCCTAGGATGGATCAATAGTCATGTTGAGGTGACTTGAACATGGGTGGAACAACAAAAGAGGTTGCTTGAACCATAACCACAGTCTCTAATCACTCATAAATTGACATTTTCTACTTCCTTTGTTGACTGCTGAAAACCCCTATGCAGAATTGATACAAAAGTTTGGCAAATTTGATGTGGCACTTTAAGACTCGACTAAATTCAAACACCATCCTTTAAGTCCAATGAACACAATGACTTAGTATCTCATTCCCAATATTGAAGGCAACGATGTGATCACATTGTCATGGCCAATGAAGACTATATTTTGAATTTCGATCACAATGGAAATAGAGAAAAAAATGGGCAATGAACCTCATATTGTTCATAAGAAAATGTTTCAAATGAAAAATAGTAAATATTGTTAGAAGGTTTCATTGTCCTTAGGTCTAGACATTGATCTAGAGACAATCCTAGCCTCTATAAGCCTAAGTATCTACATATAGAGAATGACCAAGACTTATAGTTGTCAAAATATCATGCATATATTTACTTCAATTTATGTTTGTTTTGTAAAATGGCATGAAAAAAAACATTCAATGAACCAAATATAGTTTTCTATGTATATTGCATCAAGTAAAGAGCAAGGGTATTTAGTTTTCTGTTCTACTAAATATCCTTAACATTGTCTATGAGATTTCAACAGTCGTCAAACTTAAGTATTGTGCTAAATACAATGTCTACTTACATAATTTTCACATATACCTTTGTCTCATATATACAGGAACATGAAAATGATAGCAGATGGACTCTAAAAAGTTAGACAAGGAATGGATCAAGGGATCTGGATTATTATTATATTTTGGGAAAAATACTCAATTGAATATACTCATGATCTTTAGAACTAATATTCTTAACTAGATTTTTTGTATAATACAATGGACATTTTCAGGACCATAATTTTGTTGAATGTTGTAATTTCATGATTTCTTATTTATTTATGATAAGATATATATGTAATTTTCTTGATATAGTTTACAATTATTTTTAGGGAAGTAAGTATACAAAACTGATATGAAAGAGGCTTAAATGCACCGTTGAATGTCTTTCACATATGAATATGTATTTTTGTTTATATTGATAAAAATATAGATTTTTTTCCTTAGAAAAAAAATAGTATACTAAATGCAATTTTTTTTAGAGCATCAAAAAACCAATATGAACATAAATCTCTAAAATGCCAACAAATTTCTAATATATATATTTTTTTTAATGCAGATTTAACTACTACTACAAGTTAGGAAAACTATCTATATTTGCAAGTGGCCACAAAATAATTGAACGACATGTCCATATTAAAAAAATCAAGTCATGAACTATAAAGAAATTTTGATCATAAGAGCTCAATCCAAATGTTATGGAAAAAGATAATTGTTTTTTGTGGATGTAGTACAAACCGTGGCCACAAAATTTCCACTTTCCACGTGTGAGAATGAGGAGAAGAGAGTGTCTACATTTATTAATAGAGGGTCGTCTCTTTGATATTTCAATAGGTACGAGTTTCAACAAATGTCAACATCGGAAGTAAAATAAATGGTTTCTATGTAGAAAAACTAAAATGAACAAGAATAATGTGATTCTAAATCTATGAAAAATTACTATAATATTATTCCAAAGCACCTATGAATATAATAGAAAAAGAATCAAGAAGTTGTCGGAATCAAGAAGTTGTCGGGTTGTGCCCCCCTCTCCTCCAAATCCTGAAGTTGTAACTTTTTGGGCTCTAGTTTATTCTATAGGTAAGATGGTAAAACTATAACCCCCAATATTTGTCAAGAAGCTAAATGAAAGTCCTAAAGTTACTCTCATCTTCTCAGCATATAGCACTAGTAGTGGAAAAAAGAGGATTGTTTGGACAATTTATAGGGATAAGGCTTTTTCCTAGAGCCATGACAATGTACATTCAAAAGAAATGGAAAGTTCTAAAGAAAGGAAATATCAACCATTATTTTTGTGGAAGATGATTCTATGCTTTCCTATTTGAGACATGTTATTATAGGATTTGTACTTGTCTAAATCTCACCACAAGATCCCAAAATCTTGTGTAACTATGGAAGAAACTATCACTATCACTTAAGTAGAATGTTCCCTCATTTTAGTTCCACCACAAGGGAGGATTCCCTAGTGACATCAAGGGATCGAATAACAAGTTTGATATCCAATCCTACCACCCCCTATCTTGATCACATGTTAGTTGGTCTAGGTCTATGTCTAGGAGAGAAACAAATTGTATGGTTATTGTTGTACCTTCCCGAAACAAGAACAAATTTTCATCATATATATGACAATTACCAATCCAAAGTATGCAACAATGACCTCTATAGACACTAGACAAGTTAGATTGCATTGGTTGTTACAAATTTGCAGCAATAAACAGTCATATAACAAAAGTAAATGAATTGTAACAACAACAACAATTAATGCTTAGAAACACCACAATTGACCATGATAAATAAGCATTTAACCAATATAAATTTATCCAATTGCTAGAGATGATTTCTGAACAATTTAAGCCACTCATATTTAGGTGTATGCAACAAATAGAAGATTTTTCAGTGGTTGTAGAAAACTTTTATAACAACAATAGTAATTATTGTGAGTTTTCTTGAGTTAGGGTTTAGTAGAGTTAGTACAACACTTGAGAGATTTAGAAAAAATGATTTTATCGACTACTTTAACCACAATATTTACTTATATATTAGTGTGATTACCATTCTAGGGCCTATGAAGTCTCAAATGCATCCAAGATTTAATATTAATTTATTTGAAACCAAAAAGATAAAGTCAAACCTCGAGTTGCAAACATGTTTGGGCCTTAGGATTTAGAAATTGAAGAAAAGGGTATCTAGTGTGAAAGCACGTTTGGGACCTAGATGCCATTTCCTTTCTTGTAGCTTCAACTAAATCAAAGATCAATTTTCTAGGGATAAAATCCTAAAGTGATAGCATTATAGGGCTTTAGGCTTCTAACCCTAGCAAGGACATTTCACCAATTTAGACAAACAAAACTTTGTGAAGGGAAAAACACTTATGTTCCCTTCTTAGGGTTTCAACAAAACAAGACTTGCTACAAAACATTAGCAATTTTAGCATTTACATAAACAAAATAGCATAGAATTGCAGAAAATTGCTTTCTTTATCCAAGAAACCAAGAACGTAAAACCCTAATTGCAAAAATATCCATCCAAAAAAAAAAAAAATCATCTACAATATACCTCCTTCAAACATAGCACATGAGAGAGAAAGACCAAGAGGGATGAAATAGTGATAATGTTAGGTGTTATAAAAAGTTTTGCCTCACCCCATGCAACTTGCTCAGAGGGCCTTTCCATTTCCCTATGTAGACTTAAAGTCCCCTTTTCTACTTCCTAGAGCCAAAAAAACATATTTTTCCACATATACATGCCCTACCAGTTAGACATCATGCGTATATGTAGGTTGCACCACTGCAGCCCGCGTACACAGAGTTTGGTGCTCAAAATTAAAAATTGTGTCGGGTTTCCATGTCACGTCTCAGGATCCATGATCCTTGACCTTCCATATACTGGAAACATTCCGACTTGGCCCTTCAGTTCCATTTGAAGGATATAAATTGGGCCATATCCAAACCATGGAAGAAGAGAGAATTCAACTTTTGAGAGCAAAGATACTCTGGATAAATTCACTTCACATTGAGTTTGCATCCCTTTGTCCTTTAAAGTCTGAACACATTGTTCAATCCCCCAAGCTCTTCCCTCTTTGATGGAGAACCTCGTTGTCTCTCTTATATGAGCTTGCCTTTGGTGGGGGATTAAAGTGGTGGAGACCTTGCTGGAAGGGACTTAGTTTCTCGGTTCCAAGACGTGCCGACATGGAAGTTTGTCACTTATACACTTTTGTTGATCATTTTTAATAGAAATACTTTTTTCTCATCCAATTGATATCTTGCAAATATTTGAATTATTATTCCATGGGCGTATTTGTTATGAATTTTAATTGATTATGCTATTGTCTATACTAACAATATATATTATCACCATATGCTTGCGTATCTTGGTTGTTGAAGACAAGTTACAGGTATAAATCTTTGAGTCATGTGCTCAACGATGGTCTTCATCGAACGTCTGGACAAGGTAGGCTCTTTATCTTGTCTTGTTAGCATTTTCATTTATATAGCATACTTGGGATTAGAGTTGATTTCTGCAGTCATTCCATCTGTTGTGGTTTACCTCGTGCCATAGAGTGATTTTCCTCATAACAAGAAGTGTTACCCCATAATGGTGAGGAATGATGATGAGAAAAAGAAAACTAGTTCCAACCCTCTTATAGAAGGATAGCCTAGCATAATTTTTCCACAAACATAACATTCGTTTGATTTAAGTGGGGCTTACCCTTCATTTTACCCTTGCAAGATGATAAAATGAAAAACACATCATGAAATAGGCCACTCGTGTGAGACGTCAAGCCTTCCTAGGAAAGGAAGAGGCCTCCAAAGGCGATGTGGCACCAATAAAGAGTGAAGTGTGAGAGAATGATGTATCTCCCTACCCAAAGTCATGCCAACCATCACTAGAACCCCTGGAATCCATCCATCCCTAGTGTTGAAACATATATATTTTTTAAAACATTAGACTTTAAAAGTTTAATGTTGTTTAAATAAAGACAAATGTGCACTTGGACACTACCGTCGATAAAGTCTTTTGATTAATCCAATGGTCTAAAATCTTTTCAAGTTATGGAGCCTCCCTTTCATTAAAAAGTCAAATCACTTAGACAACTTTCAAAGTATTGGGTTTCGGGGCTTCACAATACAAACAATTAGATATAAAAAGAACTCCAAAGTCCCGATATGCGAAGTTGCGAAACTAGCTTGAATTAGATCGAGTTAATTAAATAATTAAAACAATTAACGATAATTAACCTTATCGCAACTTCGTGTTTTGGGAATCCTGCCTCAAATGATAACTTAAACCCTCGATATGCGAAGTCGCGAAATCATCAATTAATCACGATTATTTATAAACGTTAAACATGATTAATTAATATTAATCAATCTCGATTTCATGATTCGGGAATCATATCTTGAATTGAAATAGGTTAACCCGGGACCCGAAACCCCAAAATGGATTAAGGTTAAACATAATTAATTCACGTATAAACTCTATTTATTAACAAAATAAAACACTTTTATTTTACCGCTGAGTTTATACTGATTGCAATACGAGTGATTTCAAATTTCTTTTCCGATCACGAAAATTGACCATTAATGTTATTAAATGACCGACCTGGTGAAATGATTTCAAATAAGATTTTTCTTTAATGCCCAAATATTTTAATTAAAAGAGTTAAACGTATTTTCAGTGAAGGTATATGCAGGTCGAGGCGTCTAAGGCAAGGATGACTTTTTCATTTTCAATTACATTGGCATTTTGGTAGAGCTTGCTTAGAGAAATACTCAGTCCTATGCATTTCCTGTGACATATAACAGGTGTTTAAGAACTGCTACCATGCCTCCACAAAAATAAGCTAAAGCAACTAGTGAGAGTTCAGGATAGATTTCAGAGGTTATCTCCAACACCTCACCTTGAAGTATAAACACAGTTAAAACCTGAACGAATGTATTCAACATCCTACAGTACGAACTGGTAAACTGCCTGGATGATTCAAGTGACAATGAAAATGAAGACTTATCTACCAAATACAAGACTATTACTTAGTCAGAGATGCATAAGGTAGCAACAAGGCTGAGTCTTTTACCCTACAATGACATGATTAAATGGGCACTGGATCATGTGGATATCCCAACCAGAACTATTTTCAATTCTCATAAGGTAGCTGTTGGGTCATTTCAGCTAGAACACATACATGTGATGTATAAATTATCTTCAACATCAAACTTCATTTAAAATGCTAGTTTTCTAGAGAATTTTAGCAAGAAGGAGTGTGATCAATATGGAAAGAATTTTTTTGACCTAATCAAAGACTGGTGCTCATGCCCTGAAAATTTCAGAGCCGATTCTCATGGCATATACTCAATCTAATCGCTAGAACCACAGTTCATGTATATAGCCAAGATGATCTGTAGACTTTATGGAAAAGAGAACACATCCCATTTATTTCTACCATGGGTATCCATTATACACACAGTGGTGGAAGGCTATTCTTTTGACTGGGACAAGATTTTGTCGGACAGTCTGACTAGTAAAATTATAGAATACCAGACAAAGAAAGCTAAGGGGAAATCAAATTCATTTTACATGTAAGCTTATATCATGGACACCATCTGTTTCATGATGCCTTTCCCACTTATGGGTTGGAGCTGGACTTCAGATAATGCAGAACCAATTCATATTTAACATTCAAAACTCTGGGAAGAAAAGGTGAAGGATTTATTTTATGAAATCTGTAATTGGGTAGTGGTGCCAATGCACATTGCTATTTTTGGTCACTCACCTCCTAGAATTTCAGACATAGTTGTGGCTAACCTGGATAAAGTGGAAGATTGGTACCTCGAGGAACACTTCTCTTATATCAGGGTTTTCGGTTGCTCAGATCCCCCATATGATTTACCAAAATTTTTACCAGACGGACTGTTGTGCCATGAGGTCGCACGACAAAATGTACTCAGTGGGATTAGCAAAGAGCTCAAAGCAGTGCAGAAAACGATATGGCCATCTTTTCCCTTACATATTGGTGCATTTTCTTTATTGGATTTCGGCCACTCCAAAGTGGAGGCTGTGACCTTAGAAGAAATAAAATTGGTTAACATTGAATTTAAGAAGCACGACCTGCAGAAGGTCGTTGGTAACCATATTTCTAGTTGCAATGTTAAAACATATGAACATGAAGAATCCCCTCAGGACAAAGTGTTCCGAGGGGTGAGATCTTACCAAGAAGTTCTGAGCCGAGTTCGAGCTCTATCACCTGAAAAAATGATTGATTTTTACAACTTCCAAAATCACCAAAGAAGTAGTCTTCCGAAATTATTACAAGGGGAAAACCCAATGTCTCCAGCTACGCAGCAAACAGAGACCCAAAATCCAGAAGTCAGAAGCTCTAGAAAACAAGAAGCCCTGGAAAACTCAGACAAATATGAGATCACGACTCAGAAAAAATATGTCCAGGCGACAGAGATATCTGATAACCAGGCCAAAGATCAACCAGAGACATTAATAAAGCAAGGAGAAGATAGGCCACTGTCTTCACTAGATAAATCAACTACATATGTAATCGGAAAATAATTATACACAGAAATCAACAACCCCATTCAGGTTGTCACGCCATTACAATTCTCCAGAGGAAACCCCAATACATAGGTAATACTCATAGGGTATCTCACGCCTATCCCTATTGAAGAGATACCTCCCTCTGATTTCTTTTTCAGTAAGAAAAGGAAAGATGTGATGAGGAAAGAAATGCACCAGAAAGAGGGTGCAACGATAAAAAAGCACAGAGTACAATTGGATGGACAAAATTTGGAAGAAGAAGACTTTGCTGTAGAGGTAGCAGGTTCTTTGGGAGCTTTTGCAACAACTAACCTATTCTCACTTGATAATCTGAAAGAAAAACTAAAGTAGAAGAACTAGGTGATAAGTCAGTTGCAAAATCAAATAAGGACTACAAAAAGGAATGTCATAGATGAAGTCAATAAAGGGCTGGAACAGGCTAGAGTCAGCGATAAACAAGAGATTAAATTGCTCAAGTCTAGTCTTGATGAGATGCACATGAATATGCAAGTGAGCGAAAGACATATTATCCAACAAGATGAGTTGGTAAAACAATTTCAAGACAAGGTTAGTTCCACTGAAAAAATGGTTGTGGATATAGCATTGTTTCAAGCTCAAGCATTGGAAGTGCTAAAGAAACTAGAAATAACACAACATAGCCTTTTTTCTAAGGTAGGAATCATCCAAAATCATTTTCGGGAAGTAAACCAATCATTGGACAATATTGGTTTTAGAGAAAGAGAGGGTACTGCAGCCCAGTCCACTTTTCGATAAGCGGACATGTCATCTGCTAGAGAAGAAATATCTGTAACTCCCAGATGGACTGTTGCAGAGAAAATCAGAGGTGATATAATATTAAAGACATGGGAGGTCAATATAGCCGAGAGTAAAATGACGACCAAGGAAATAAAAGAGGATTGTGAAGATATTTTTCATTTGCTTAACAAAGAATCACTAGGCTTAGGAAAGGATGATTGTTCCGAAATACTAGGACATATCGACATTGTAAAGCATCAACTCGACATCAAAGAAATCTTAGAGGCAACCCAGGCTGAAATTTCACAGCTAAAGCAAGTTGACATCTCTCAAATAGATAGATGGCTGGTAAAGACAAATTTACAGTTACAGTCAATGATTTCTAAAGATAAAAGGATAGAAGACAGGTTGCCACAATTACAAAAGAAGTTGTATATTTTTTAGGCAAAAGACGTGAAATAACCTTCTAGAATATTAGTACAATTCTTAAGCAGGTGTGTCGAATGTCTTGAACGAGGTAAAGGGAGTACCTCAAAGAATCAATGAAATAATAGGTGCATATATGTTCCTGCTGGTAAGAGAAAGAGATAGAGAATAACCAAGTAAAACAATTCAAGTTTTCATTTTGTAACCGTCATTACCTAGGAATAACGAGAATTCCAACGGCCGAGGGTTGAGAATCTCCTGTATAAATATATTTTCAAAATACTAAAGAGAGGTTTTATTTTTTCCACATGTAATTGAGAAAGCTCTCCTCATTGAGGATTAATACAAATATAGATCAAAGATTCCACATTTCGTTCATTTGAGTTATGTGTTCTTTTGTCTTTCCACATTCTGTTATCTTTTTATATATCTTTTTTATGAATGCTTAATCACAATTTAGTACAACATCTACTGTGGTTACTTTTCATTTAGTAATTTAATAGCGCATAACGTTTCCTCTGTTTTACTATTAGTAAATACAAGACCTGTGAGTTAATTGGATTGCTACATTTTATGCTTCATCTAAGGTTATATCATCTATTTTCTTCTCATGTAGCAAAGTACAATTATTCTGTAATAAACACCTTGCTTTGTTTAACAACTTTATGTTTTTCTCTCATTACACCCATACTTTTAATTTTAACTTAGACATGAAAGACGACCTCTTAGCTATTATGCTGTTAATTCATTTTTAGGATTTTTTCTCGCATAACAGAAGTATAAAAACACAAACACTAAAAACCTCCTTTATTTTTGGATGCCTTGAAATTATACTTTGAAGCCTTAAGTATAAACTCATGAACAACATCTTTTTGGCACCGCTACCGGGGAACAGAGAAACAAAGTTATTTTTCCCTGGGAGAACGACATTGGTAAGTTTCTCTCTTTGATAGTGAACAAAGATTGAAATAAATTATAAGGCTATTTTTTATCTTTCACTTAGTGACTCCACAACTAATAAAATGGCATTTAGTTGAAGAAATACCAGAAAGAATCCAGAGGGTAAGCAAATTTCGCCTATATCTGAGCATGAAAAACTTTTAAAACCAAGGGGATATCTAAAAACGACTATTTCATCAAGAAGTAAAGTTTATCAACCCAAATCTAATACTAGGGTTTTATTTTAGCAGTTAACTCCATAAGAATATTTTACCCAAGTCTTATCTGAAGAAACATTTACTATTAGAATCGAAGCCAAAACCCTAAAACCTGAGTTGGTTTCACCCGAGATTAAATCTGAGACTGTTCCAACTATCTCCTTTACCAATAAAGGTAAAAAATCCATCTCAATACCCGCTTCAATTGATATTTCATCAGTTCCTGAAGTCAATCTTACAACTTCTCGAAGTTTTGAAGAAGACATCTTATACTCTGACTTGACTCCTGTTTGTTCTCCTATTTATACATCCTATAAATCCGAAGAACCTAGCCCTCATTTCCCTTTTTCCTCTCTTTCAGATTTTCTGTCTCCTGAACCTTTTTCTCTTAATCCTGAAGGGGCCGAAAGGTTGCTACACATTCTTGAAAAGCCTTCCTATAATCCCAAAGTTTCATCTCTTAAATTGTCAATGGTTGCGGTCAGAGTAGGTGGTGCTAGAGGCGTTGTGAGAGGTGCTGGGGGAGGAGGAGGAGGCACTCAGGGACCTCCCCTGCCTCCTAGAATTTTTTATAAAGTAGCCGCTAGGTATGATCCTTTGGTCCTCCCAGTTCCCCTCCATGATTTACCGGAAAAATATATGAAAAACTTGCCAAAGTTCACCGGAGAGGGAGACTTAACTGCAACTGAGCACATAAATTTCTTCGATCAATTCGCTGATATCCTTGGCCTTGAGCACGAGGGAATTTATTTGAGGCTTCTAGTTCAAACTTTCGAAGGAGAAGTAAGAACATGGTTTCGAGGACTGCCAAGAAATTCCATAGGATCATATGATGAGTTAGAAAGTGCCTTTATCAGACAATGGGGAGAAAGAAAAGATCACCTTTATTATCTAACCGAGTTTGGATCTTTAAGGAAGAAAAATTCAGAAATAGTTCTTGAGTTTACTCAAAGGTTTAATAAATTGTATAATAAGATTCTAGCTGAGGTTAAACCTTCTCAACCTGCAGTGAAAGTAACTTTTGCTGGGGATTTTGATCCTTATTTTTCTCTGTTGTTGAGGGAAAGAAGATCTGTCGACCTCACTAAAATGCAGGACGATGCTGTAGAAATTGATTAAGATATGATGGCATTAGGAAAGTCAAAAGCTAAATTCGAACCAGGAAATAAAGAAATTAGACGATACAGAGAACAAGCAGGACCCTCTGGATCTGGGAGGTCCTCATAAGACAAGATGGACAACATGGAAAAAATAATCAAATAATTGTCAAATAAAATCTTGGAAATGGAATTGGACCAATATAAAAATGATCAGTTCCCTAGAAAACATTTCAGAAGAAATCCAAATCCTCAAATCCAACAAATATAGATCAAGAATGAAGATCAAAAGATTTAGGTCCCCTTTAAGAACGAAAATTTTATAGGAGGAGAGGACCTGCGAAACTTTGAGGAGTTAGAAGAAGATATGAATAATCTTGGTGATGATTGCCAAGAACCTTTTTTGACGAAACAAGATTATGAAAAGTCTCTAAATATAGAATGTTGGTCTAATCATGATGAAAGAATAAATAATACAGAGGAACATGCTTATCAAGGAATCATCGATAATATAATGGCCGAACTTTAGCAGAAGTATAATCTGAGGCCTAGAGATAGAAATATCACAATTGCTCAACCAAAGAAAATTTTGTCGAAGAGAAAAGATAATGAGACAACTTCACTGTTAGCTGAGACACAGAATGTCAAAACAAAAGTAGTCAGAACCCAAACTATAAAAACAAACCTGGCTGAAACAAAAGCAACAAAAATCGATAAATCAGAAAAAAAGAAGAGATAGAACTCCAAACCAGGGAAGTCGATAAGACAATGGGAAATTTCAATCTAGAGAATGAGATTAATAAGATCAAGATCCTTTTACCTCTGATTGAATTGGAAAAAAACCCTACATATAGAAAAGAAATTGCTAAAATGATAAATTTTTCGGATACTGAAAGTCAGGTAGACATTATAAATTTAGAAGATGATAAACCAAATATAATTTTTGGTCCACATTTTGAAGGTGCCAGAGATACTGTCGCTCCTTTTTACATTACCCTAACTGTGCATGATAATCTTCTTCATAATTGTATGTTGGATTCTGGAGCTTCCCATAATGTGATGCCAAAGGGTATTATGGATAGGATTGGTCTCAAAATTACTCGACCATATGAAGATTTATATTCTTTTGATTCAAGAAAAGTTAAATGTGTGGGTATGATTAAAGATTTAGTTGTAAATCTTGCACAGATTCCTATAAAAAGTGTTCCGATGGATGTGATTGTTGTTGATATACCTCCAAAGTATGACATGTTCTTATCCAGGTCTTGGGAAGTCAAACTGGGAGGATCTCTTCAACTTAACATGACATACGCTACAATCCCAATCTTCGGTGGATAGTTTACCCACTTGTACAAAGAGACAAGGTTGGCATATACAGTAAGTGATCTGCTAAACCCAAAGAATTACCCTTTTTATGTCGTAGATCATGATTTAGGAAATTGTATTTTATCGATTGATGATGATTTAGAAGACTGTATAGAAGAAAATTTTACAGAAAAATAAAAAATATAAAAAACAAATAAAGATGTATATAGTACTGGAGTTTGGAAAATGTATTTCGATGGTGCTTCGTCTTGTGAAGGAGCATGAGCTGGAGTTCTGTTTGTTGCACCCATAGATGATTTTATTATCCCTTTTTCTTACAGGTTACAGCGGGACATCAATTACACTAATAATGTATGTGAATATGAAGCCCTGGTCTTAGGATTAGAGGCTACTAGGAAGTTGAAAATTAAAAACTTGGAAGTCTATGGTGATGCGGAATTAATTATAAAACAGAGAAATTGTCAGTATCAGGATAAACATCCAAGGTTAAGGTCTTACAGAAATTGTGCTCGAGATCTTATTGAATTTTTTTTCTCATCGGTTAATGTTCACTACATCCCCAGAACAGAAAATCAACAAGCAGATTCATTGGCCAAAGTAGCCTCAACGTTTGTACCTCTTACAGACTTCAAACTGAAATACCATATAGAAATGAGGCACAGACCATCAATACCAAACAATATACAACACTGACAGGTCTTTGAAGATGATGAGAAAATCATATAGTTTTTAGAGATGGTGGATGAATTTGCTGAAACACATATTGATCAGGAAAATCAGAATGACCCTGTTTGGATTATGCAGGAAGGATCATATCCTCACGAGTTTCAAGATAAAATTGCTAATCACCGCATGTTGTTATTGAAAAATAATCAGATCCCTAAACTTTTGATTCCCTTGGAGAGATTATTTAATCATGATGATATTCCCTTGAAATCCACTTTACAGCCTCATCCTGAAGAAGTTGAAGATTGTGATATAGGCACTAAGGAAACTCCGAGGCTGGTTAAAATATCCAAATACATGCTTCCTGAAATAAAAAGTAAATATGCTGAGCTGCTCAAGCAATATAAAGACGATTTTTCTTTGTCCTATGATGAATCAAGAACTTATGATACCACCATAATCGAACACAAGATTCCTTTAAAGCAAGGTGTTAAACCATTCAAGCATAAGCTCAGATAGATAAATCATATTCTACTGCCTGTGATAGAGAAAGAGGTAAATAAGTTTCTGGATGCCAAGATCATTGTCCCACTCATCTACTATGAATGGGTAGCTAATTTAGTTTCTGTCAGAAAGAAAAATGGTGAAAGAAGACAGTGTGTTGACTTCAAAAATTTAAATAGATCATCACTCAAAGATAATTATACATTTCCTAAAATGGATCATGTATTGGAGAAGGTGGCAGGAGCGAATATAATGTCTATGATTGATGGATTTTCAGGCTATAATTAAATTGTTGTTCATGAATATGATAAAGAGAAAACCGTGTTCATTACCCCATGGGGTACTTTTATGTATGATAAAATGTTATTCGGTTTAATGAATGCAAGAGGCACTTTCCAACGAGCTATGGAAATTACTTTTGTTGGCGAAAGAGATAAGTTCATTGTAATTTATCTTGATGATCTAACCATGTTTTCTAAATTTGATGAAGACCATCTGTTTCACCTTAAATAGACGTTTGAGAAATGCCGAAAATTTGGTTTGTCTCTTAATCCTAAGAAATCTCATTTTGCTATGCAGGAAGGTAAACTCTTGGGACATATAGTATAAAAAAATGGAATTCAAATTGATCCAAAGAGGGTTGAAGCTATATATACTATTAATATTCCTAGAAATAGAAAGGAGATCCAGTCATTTTTAGAAAAAAATAATTTTTTAAGAAGATTCATCCCAAACTTCGCTGAAATTGTAAAATTGATTACATATATGGTCAAGCGAGGCTAAGGCGTCATTCAAACGTATTAAGAAGGTCATAGGTGAAGCATCGGTACTAGCAACCCCAGATTATATGAAATAATTCTTGATTTTTTTATTCACCTCTGAACATACTATTGCAGCCGTACTGTTAACAAAAGAATGATGAGGGTTTTGAGCAACCAATTGCATTTTTTAGTAAAAGTCTCAGAGATACTGAGCTAAAATATGATATATTGGAAAAACAAGCTTACGCAATGGTGAAGGCCCTAAAGGATTTAAGGACCTACGTATTACATTCTAAAATAATTGCATATGGACCCACTAGTTCTGTTAAGGATATATTGGTTCAACCCGATAACAATGGAAGGAGGGGCCGATGGCTTGCTAAAATTCAAGAGTTTGACCTGGAAGTAAAACCGACCAAACTTATAAAAGGTCAGGGTTGGCTAATCTATTAGCTGAATCAAATTTTAAAGCACTCAGAATAAATCATCTGCAAGAGTATGAGGGATTTTTAGATATAAATGAATTTGATGTTACTGTATCTACAACCGAAATTTCAGAAAAAATCTCTTCTTCAACTTGGTATAGTGACATTGTTTCATATCTTCTGACTCTGCAATGTCCTAGTGACCTAACTCCATCTAAAGCTAGAACATTGAAGTTACATGCAGTAAAATATTCAATTGTAGATGGTCAACTATATTGGAAATATCCTCTGGGTTTCTTACTGAGCTGTTTAGTAGAATTTGAAACAGAGAAAGTTATAAATGAATTTCACAAAGGAGTGTGTGGAGGAGGACATCATGCATGGGGAGCAACGACCTATAAAATCCTAAGAGCTGTATATTATTGGCCAAAATTATTCAATGATGTGAATGCTAAGGTCAGAGCTTGTAATGCCTGTTAATTGTTCACAGACAAGCAAAAGATTCTTGCACTACATCTGGTTCCAGTTAAAGCTGAAGCCCCATTTCAACAATGGGGCCTTGATTTCATTGGTGAAATAAATCTGCATTCTAGCACTCAACATAAGTGGATTTTGGTTGCTATCAATTATTTTACCAAATGGGTAGAAGCCATTCCTACGCGAAACGCAACAAACACAGTGGTAATCAGTTTCTTGGAAGAGAACATTCTATCAAGATTTGGCTGTCCTTGGAAAATAGTTACTGATAATGCTCAAGCATTCAAATCCATGGCCATGATAAGTTTTTTTCAAAATTACAACATTGTACTAGGACATTCTACAACTTACTATCCATAGGGTAATGGATTAGCCGAGTCATCGAACAAGAGATTGATAACCATAATTAAAAAAATGTTGACCGAAAATAAGAAAGAATGGCATGTACATTTGAAATATGCTTTATGGGATAACATAATAGGCACAAAAAGATCCATTGGAATGTCCCCATTCCAGATGGTGTATGGTACTGACGTTTTTTTACCCATAAATCTTGTTCTGCCTGTATTGAAACTCTGGCAAGACTAAAAAGAAGAGCCAAATGACATCACCAGAAGAATAAATCAAATGATTGAAGTTCAACAAAATAGGGCCGAAGTAGATGAAAAATTGCAGAAGTATCAGGATAACATGAAAGCCCTGTTTGACCAGAAAGCTAAGGATAGGGAATTTCTCCCTGGTGATTTGGTTTTAAAGTGGGAAGCCAAGAAAGAAGATGCGGGGAAACATGGTAAGTTTGACCAGATCAGGTGTGGACCGTATAAATTTTCATCCTATGAAGGAAAGAATGAGTTTTTGTTAGAAAATATCGACGGGAAGATTCTTAACGCCCCTATCAATGGGAGTTACCTCAATCATTTCATGCAGTAATACAGTTCCAAACTCTCATTGTACATACTGGTTTGGTTTTCACTTTTTGTTATAATTTTCGTCTGTTTGGTAAGTTTTTATTTTCACTGTAAATAGAAACAGGTTATTTGATTTCATTATTTAATATATATATATATATATATATATATATATATGCAACAAGTAGGTTTTCAATCAACAAAGAGTTCCTAACATTTTTCATGATTCATTTCATTGCAGGATACATGCTGATAATCGAGAGACAATCTCTAGAAGGAATCAATACTCGCATTGAATTTCTCTCGAAATAGGTGATAAACTAACAGTTTGCTTGGCTGAAAATATAGAAAAAATTTGAGGTATGAACTTCTGCCCTGGTGACCCAAGTTAAAATTTTCAAGAAGATATTAATGAATTTGTTAGAAGTTTCTTTTGCACTAATATTGTCACCTGATTTATAGTCAGAGGGTTACAAAATTATAGCAAAATTCTCAATTTTTTCCCTCTAGATATAAAAAAAAATATAAAAAGAACTTTTCTTCTTGGTCTTCAAA
This sequence comes from Picea engelmannii, assembly GCA_009831015.1. Lineage (NCBI taxonomy): Eukaryota > Viridiplantae > Streptophyta > Pinopsida > Pinales > Pinaceae > Picea > Picea engelmannii. The sequence goes on along the minus strand of ML796490.1, from coordinate 141,717 downwards.
GAGGAAAAAGAGCTTCACTTTAACTCTGGAAACTTAAAAAAAAAAAAATCTTCCACATGAGAATAGGCGAAAATCTTGATGATATTCCTAACTTTAACTAAAATACAAAGTATGTTTGAGTTAAGCCTAACTACTTTAGTCCTTTTATCAGACTTAAATTGATTAAACTCACTCAAGGAAAGTCCCTGAAAAATAAAATTTCCCATAAAAACTTCCGAGTAAGCGAAGGTGTTATGATAATCAGAAGAGGATTAGTCCAAAATAATCAAAGTGAGTTAACAAACATCTAGTGCTAAAATATAAATAGATATCATCCATGGTATATTTTATTATATACAATTGATTGACCCCACTTCATGTTTTTAAATATAAGATAGACGGTGAAAGAAAATTACTTAATGATTACTCCCATCTAGTCCAAAAGAGATGATGAAAGGAAATCCATTCAATGATTTCCCTCATCTCATCATTTAAATGAAAAATTATTTATTGAAGTGGTGAAAGGAAATTCAATATGGGAATTAGATAACTTCACGGGGGTACTGAACAAGCTCGTTGGCAGTGAAGCAATATCTATGATATCTATAAGGCTGTTATACATGTATTATAACGTACTCTGGAAACTATTTCCTTTTTCAGGTTAGATCTACATTCTAAGCTAACGCGAGACTCCCTGTTTAAAACATTAAAATCACTTTGCCTTGATGTGAATAAAATTGAACAAAGTCTGATAGATTGGTTAAGGTTGTTTTGATTGTCTCAAGAAATTCTAAAATTAGTTTTAAGAAAATGAAGCATTTTAAGCCTAAATTCAAGATTGATGAATGATTGAGTTTTGAAAGTTTTCAGAGATATGGATGAAGTCCCAAGTCCTTCTGTGTGTCTTCTTTCAGAATTTGTTTCATAGAGCTTCAATAATGACTCCATTTACCCAATAAAGGCACTCGTTCTACTGTTCTTCTCGTGCCACAAGGAAACAAGATCCCTAGATGGAGCTTATGTTGAAACATATATATTTTTCTAAAACATTAGACTTAAAAAGTTTAATGTTGTTTAAATAAAGACAAATGCGTACTTGGACACTACCGTTGATAAAATCTTCTGATTAATCCAATGGTATAAAATCTTTTCAAGTTATGGAGCCACCCTTTCATTAAAAAGTCAAATCACTTAGACAACTTTCAAAGTATCGGGTTTTGGGGTTTCTTAATAAAAACAGTTAGATATAAAAAGAACTCCAAAGTCCCGATATGCGAAGTCGCGAAACTAGATTGAATTAGATCGAGTTAATTAAATAATTAAAATGATTAACGATAATTAACCTTATCCCAACTTCGTGTTTCGGGAATCCTGCCTCAAATGATAACTTAAACACCCGATATGCGACGTCGCGAAATCATCAATTAATCGTGATTATTTATAAACGTTAAACATGATTAATATTAATTAATCAATCATGATTTCGCGATTTGGGAATCATAGATTGAATTGAAATAGGTTAACCCGAGACCCCAAACTCCAAAATGGATTAAGGTTAAACATAATTAATTAACATATAAACTCTATTTATTAACAAAATAAAACACTTTTATTTTACTATTGAGTTTATGCTGATCATAATATGGGTGATTTCAAATTTCTTTTCCGATCACGAAAATTGACCATTAATGTTATTAAATGACCAGCTTGGGGAAATGATTTCAAATAATATTTTATTTAATGCCCAAATATTTTAATTAAAAGAGTTAAACATATTGTCAGTGAAGGTATATGCAAGTCGAGGCATCTAAGGCAAGAAAGACTTTTTCATTTTCAATTACATTTGCATTTTGGTAGAGCTTGCTTAGAGAAATACTCAGTCCTGTGCCTTTCCTGTGACAGATAACATGTGTTTAAGAGCTGCTACCATGCCGCCAAGAAAAACAACTAAAGCAACTAGTGAGAGTTCAGGCCAGAGTTCAGAGGTTATCTCCAACACCTCACCCATAAGTATAAACATAGTTAAAACTTGGACGAATTTATTCAACATCCTACAATACGAACTGATAAATTGCCTGGATGATTCAAGCGACAACGAAAAGGAAGACCTATCTTCCAAATACAAGACTATTTCTCAGTTAGAGATGCATAAGGTAGCAACAAGGCAGAGTCTTTTACCCTACAATGACATGATTAAATGGGAACTGGATCATGTGGATATACCAACTAGAACTATTTTCAATTCTCAGAAGGTAGCTGTTGGGTCATTTCGGCTGTAACACATATAGGTGATGTATAAACTATCTTCAACATCAAACTTCATTTACAATGCCAATTTTCTAGAAACGTTTAGCAAGAAAGAGTGTGATCAATATGGAAAGAATCTTTCCGACCTAATCAAAGACTGGTGCTCATGCCCTGAAAAGTTCAGAGCCGATTCTCACGGCATATACTCAATCTCATCACTAGAACCACAGTTCATGTATATAGCCATGATGATGTGCATAATTTATGGAAAAGAGAACACAACCCATTTCTTTCTACCATGGGTAACCATTATACACACAATGGCAGAAGGCTATTCTTTTGACTGGGCCAAGATTTTGTCGGACAGTCTTACTAGTGAAATTACAGATTACCAGACAAAGAAAGCTAAGGGGCAATCAACTTCATTTTACATGTTATCTTATATCATGGATGCCATCTGTTTAATGATGCCTTTCCTGCTTATGGGCTGGAGTTGGACTCCAAATAGTGCATAACTTTATCATTCAAAACTTTGGGAATACAAGGTGAAGGATTTCTTTTATGAAATCTGTAATTGGGTAGCGGTGCCAATGCACATTGCTATTTTTGGTCACTCACCTCCTTGAATTTCAGACACAGTTGTGGCTAACCTGGATAAAGTGATAGATTGGTACCTTGAGGAACACTTCTCTTATATCAAAGTTTTCGGTTGCTCAGTTCCCCCATATGATTTACATAAATTTTTACCAGACCGATTAGTGTGCCGCGAGGTCGCACGACAAACTGTACTCGACGGGATTAGCAAAGAGCTCAAAGCAGTGCAGAAAATGGTATGGCCATATTTTCCCTTACAGATTGGTGCATTTTCTTTATTGGATTTAGGACACTCCAAAGTGGAGGCTGCGACCTTAGAAGAAATAAAACTGGTTAACATTGAATTTAAGAAGCACAACCCGCAGAAGGTCGTTGTTAACCATATGGCTAGTTGCAATCTTAAAAAAGTATGAACTTGAAGAATCCCCTCAGGACGAAGTGTTCTGAGGGGTGATATCTTACCAAGAAGTTCCGAGTCGAGTTCGAGCTCTATCACCTGAAAAAATGATTGATTTTTACAACTTCCAAAAGCACTGAAGAAGTAGTCTTCTGAAATTATTACAAAGGGAAAACCCAATGTCTCCAGATACACAACAAACAGAGACCCATAATCCAGAATTCAGAAGCTCTAGCAAACAAGAAGCATCGAAAAACTCAGAGAAATCTGAGATCTTGACTCAGAAAAAAGATATCCCGGCGACAGAGATATCTGATAACTAGGCCAAAGATCAACCAGAGACATTAATAGACCAAGGAGAAGATATGCCACTATCTTCACTAGATAAATCAACTATAGATGGAATCGGAAAACAATTATCCACAGAAATCGGCAACCCCATTCAGGTTGTCACACCATTACAATTCTCCAGAGGAAACCCCAATACAAAGGTAATACTCATAGGAGATATCAAGCCTATCCCTATTGAAGAGATACCTCCCTCTGATTTCTTTTTCAGTGAGAAAAGGAAAGCTATGGTGAAGAAATAAATTCACCAGAAAGAGGGTGCAACGGTCAAAAAGCACATAGTACTATTGGATGGAAAAAATTTGGAAGAAGAAGACTTTGCTACATAGGTAGCAGGTTCTTTGGGAGATTTTGCAACAACTAAACTTTTCTCAGTTGATAATCTGAAAGAAAAACTGAAGCAGAAGAACTAGGTGATAAGTCAGTTGCAAAATCAAATAAGGACTACAGAAAATAATGTCAGAGATGAAGTCAATAAAGGGCTGGAACATTCTAGAGCCAGTGATAAACAAAAGATCCAATTGCTCAAGTCCAGTCTTGATGAGATGCACAAGAAGATGCAAGTGAGAGAAAGACAGACTATCCAACAAGATGAGTTGGTAAAACAATTACAAGACAAGGTCAGTTCCACTGAAAAAATGGTTGTGGATATAGAACTGTTTCAAGCTCAAGCATTGGAAGTGCTAAAGAAACTGTAAATAACACAACAGAGCCTTTCTGCTAAGGTATGAATCATCCAAAATCATTTTTGGGAAGTAAACTAATCATTCAACAATATTGGTTTCAGAGAAAGAGAGGCTACTGCAGCCCAGACCACTTTTCAAGAAGCGATATGTCATCTTCTAGAGAAGAAATATCTGTAACTCCCAGATTGACTGTTGTAGAGCAAATTAGAGGTGATATAATATTAAAGACATGGGAGGCCAATATATTCGAGAGTAAAAGGACAACCAAGGACATAAAAGAGGATTGTGAAGAGATTTTTCATTTGCTTAACAGATAATCACTATGCTTCAGAAAGGATGATTGTTCTGAAATACTAGGACAGATCAACAATGTAAAGCGTCAACTCGACATCAAAGAAATATTAGAGGCAACCCAGGGTGAAATTTCACAGCTAAAGTAGGTTGACATCGTTTTAAGAATTGAATATCAATATAGCATAGAAAAACCTCAGAATAAATACTCAATGCCTTGAAAAAGAGAGAAATTTAGATAATAAGCCTCTTTGAGGGGGAAACCTCCTTATGCCCACATAAATATACAATTACAATATGATTCCAAATGAAAATGTATCCTTGGTATATATAGGAGACTAGGAGGTATAATTACAACTAATGGACTAAAGATGACATAAATAAAATAACATTACTAATGTAATATGCCCCAATTAAGGGGTAATGAGCCATTATTTAGGGATTAACATGCCCCTCCCCTTGAGACAAGTGTTGTCCACAATGCTTGAGTAACTCTGGATGCTTCTGTATAAAAGACTCATCTTCCCAAGTTGAATCTTCAACCGGTAGTTTCCTCCATTTAATGAGATACTCTAAAATGGATCTATTCCTCAGTTGGTGAATTCTTGTGTCAGTGATGGATTCAGGCTCCAATATGTTTTTTCCTTCCTCGTCAAGTTCTAGAAATATAGTTTGAATTAGGATCTTGTCACCTATAACCTTCTTTAAGCATGAAACATGGAAAACTGGGTGTACTCGTGAAGATGCAGGCAAATCCAATTTGTATGCCATGGTACCAATCTTTTGTAACACCTTATAAGGGCCATAGTACTTTGGTGATAATTTATTATCCTTCTTGTATTGATTGAGGGACATCTGTTTGTATGGATATAGTCTTAAAAACACCCAATCTCCTACTTCAAAACTTATTTCACTACGATGTTGATCTGCTTGTTGTTTCATGCGATTTTGTGCCATGGTTAGGTTGTCCTTTAATATTTGGAGAACTTGTTGTTGATGCTCGATGTGTTCTTCCACTGCTTGAACCTTAGATTTTTCTTTTAGAGAATAAGTGATGGAAGGAGGGTGGTATCCATAGAGTTCCATGAATGGTGTCATTTTTGTTGCAATATGAAAGGAAGTGTTATACCACCATTCTACCAAGGGTAACCATTTGAACCATTGTGTTTGTTTATCAGAGACAAAGAAACAAAGGTAGCCTTCTAGACAATTGTTCACTTTCTCAGTTTGTCCATCAGATTAAGGATGATAGGATGAACTATGAGCCAATTGAGTACCCAAACAAGAAAATAATTTTGTCCAAAAATGTCTAGTGAAGATGGGATCTCTGTCACTTACAATAATCTTTGGGCTTCCATGTGGCTTTTGAACTGTCTCCATGAATGTGGTGGCAACTATACTAGCTTTGAAGGGATGAGAGAGTGAACAAAAGTGTGCATACTTGGTCAGTCTATCAACAATCACCATGATGACACTCTTTCCTTCAGACTTCGGTAACCCTGTGATGAAATCCATGGAAATCTCCTCCCAATGTTGACTTGGGATGGCTAATGGTTGTAAAAGACC
>ML796490.1:119274-132473 GCA_009831015.1 Picea engelmannii | reverse complement strand
AGCCCTTTTGGGTATGAAAAATTATTTTTTGTAGTTCTATGATATTTCTTCTCTACAATGCCACAAGTCTGATCAAAATTGGATGTGCCAAGTGGAATTTACGATAACTTCCCCACAACTTGCTGATTTTTGGCCTTTCCAGGAGATCTCACTTGTATAGCGTGCCCCACAAAAAATAATTGATATAAAATTATGAAACTTGTACCAACAATACTACAGACTGTTCATTATCCAATACAACTAGTCTCACTCAATTTGGATACTCTAGGAAGACGTTATGATTGTTTTACCTGGAACACCTTCTTGAGACTAGTCAATAGGACTAGTCAGATACCCTATCTTCCATAGGGTGTATCTACAAATATAAGATGACCCAGAATATTAAATTATTACCACATATACCTTACTAATTTTTGTGAATATCCTCCAGATTTCAGGGTTTGAAATGTTACAGAATTTTTTTTATAGAGAAAATTCTGCAATGACTCAGTTTAGGATGATTCCAGAACCCTATCTTGCACAGGCTGTATCTCCGAAAGTATAAGGCCTCAACAGATGAAATTTTAACACAACGTACCTTGATCCATATAATAAATACCCTCCAAGTTGTTCCTTCTGAAACATTGTAGAAAACAAGTTATAATAAAAATTCCAAGGTATCTCAGATGTAGTAGTGAAACCCCAAGACCTTGAGCTCTGATACCATATGTTAAGAACCAAATATCAATATAGCATAGAAAAATATCAGAATAAGTAATCAAAGCCTTGAATAAGAGATAAATTCATATAATAAACCTCTTCGAGGGGGCAACCTCCTTAAGCCCACATAAATGTACAATTACAAGATGATTCCAAATGAAAATGTCTCCTTGGTATATATAGGAGACTAGGAGGTATAATTACAACTAATGGAATACAGATGACATAAATAAAATAACATTACTAATGTAATATGCCCCAATTAAGGGGTAATGAGCCATTATTTAGGGCTTAACACATCACTCAAATAGATAGATGGATGGTAAAGCCAAATTTACAGTTATAGTCAATGATTTCTAAAGATAAAAGGATAGAAGATAGGTTGCCACAATTACAAAAGAAGTTTTATCTTTTTGAGGCAAAAGACATGACATAACCTTCTAGACTATTAATACAATTCTTAAGCAGGTGTGTCGAATGTCTTGAATGAGGTGAAGGGAGTACCTCAAAGAATCAATGAAATAACAGGTGCATATCTATTCCTGTTGGTAAGAGAAAGAGATAGAGAAGAACCAAGTAAAATGATTCAAGTTTTCATTTTGTAACCATCATTACCCAGGAATAACAAGAATTCCAACCGCCTAGGGTTGAGAATCTCCTGTATAAATATATTTTCAAAAGACTAAAGAGAGGTTGGATTTTTTCCATATGTAATTGAGAAAGCTCTCTTCATTGAGGATTAATACAAATACAGATCATAGATTCCACATTTCGTTCAATTGATTTATTTGTTCTTCTATCTTTCCACATTCTGTTATCTTTTTATATATCTTTTTGATGATTGCTTAATCACAATTTAGTACAACATCTACTGTGGTTACTTTTCATTTAGTAATTTAATAGCGCACAATTTTTCCTTTGTTTTATTGTTAGTAAATACAAGACATGTGAGTTAATTGGATTGCTACATTTTATGCTTCATCTAAGGTTATATCATCTATTTTCTTCTCATGTAGCAAAGTACAATTCTTTTGTAATAGATTCCTTGTTTTGTTTAACAACTTTATGTTTTTCTCTCATTACACCCATACTTTTAATTTTAAGTCAGACATGAAAGATGACCTCTGAGTTGTTATGCTGTTAATTCATTTTTAGGATTTCTTCTCACATAATAGAGGTAAAAAAACAAAAACACTAAAAAAATCCTTTATTTCTGGATGCCTTGACATTATACTTTGAAGCCTTAAGTATAAACTTAGGAACAACACCTAGCTCCATCAAACCCTAAAATATGACATCATCATCAAAGTAGGGGAAACATCTAGGATCCAAGTGTTGCATTCGGGTTGGAGGGAGATGCATCTTGTCCTTGCAAGATATTTGGTTGTTTTTTGTTACTGTGCCCTTGATCCTAGTGAAAAATAAGCTCTGGGGTACTCTACTCAGCCTATGGGCTTCCATCCCATCTATGTGACATCATGACTGAATCTAATCAAACCACGACCATCTGTCCATCGTCTAAGTTTACAAGGATGTGAGGGATGATGTCTGAGGGTGGTGAGTCACTAGATGACCTAATGCTCTACATTACACATGCCAAATCCCTGCAATAAAGTCACAATGTCTTGGATACAACCCATGTTAGGGCCTGTTATGGCACAAGTTGTAGGTTGGGAAAATCCTGACCCAACCACAAAACAAGTGCTACAAATATGGGAATCCTACACCCAATGTCACCTCGATGTAGGTACCACACTTTAAGGGTGACTAGGTCACTCTAGGGAGGTGATCCCGATGACCCTAGGGGGATTGAGATGGAGATGGAGGGAAGTGGAAAATAATCCCCTAGAGTTCCAGTCTAGATGGAAATAAATATAGGGAGAGATGCCTTTCAATCTAAGTAATGACTGCCCCACAAGTATAGTGTTTTTCCAGATGAGTGTACCTGCCCGAGACACAAGAAAAGACACTTTGCAACAATATATGTTAGTTGGATCAGAAATTTAAGGTTGCTATCCCTAATTTTCATATGTATAATATAGTAGATATCAACAAATAAATAATATTAGAAGATGCTCAAAAAGTGCTAGAGATCAAGTAGAAAATACAAGAGAAAGGCTAGCTAAACTCAAGATGAAAAGCCAAAATTCTATCACAAAGATAAGGCTGTTGTAAACACTTGTCTACAGAAAATTATATCAGCCTTATGGATGTAACATTCAATGTATTACAACAAGAAAATCAACCACTGGAATCCCCTCAAAATTTTCCAAAAAGTGCACTAGCACAAGTAGAGTAAGTGTGCCAACTTTGAGCAAAAACCAATGGTTGAATAAAGAGTTATTTAAATAAGTAAGTTAGGGTTTTTGAAGCCCTAATGGTTGAAGATGGAATTTTGTAATAGAGGAAATAAGTATCCCCTAAATAGAGATTCCCTAGTGGCTGTGAGGTGCCCAAGGCACAAGGAAAACAATCCACTTTGCAAGAAGTAAAAATGATCAAAATTTGTGTTTCCCAATGCAATATTTTATATCTCCAATGCAACAAATCAATGACTAGTGCCTTTACTATTGGGTTAGTGGAGTCACAAAGAGATTAGAGAAGCTACCTTGTTGGGGGTGTAAGCCCTTTTACTTCCCAAGGCAAGTTTCTCTCAGCTAGGGTTTAAGCTAAGAGGGTGTATTCCCTTATACTTCTCTTAGAAAACCCTTAATCAATGATATGAAGCAAGAAAAAATGATGAAGACTATGGTGGGGGTGTATACCCTTATAATTCCCACCTAGATCCAACATAAAACTACTTGACTAAAATGATAGCAAGAGATTAAAAACATACCAAGATCAAGAAAAATGCTAAGACAATTCACCACAAGAGCTAGAAAGCATCATCCAAAGCTAGTGCTAGGCCTTCCTCCATCAACCATTCATAAAAATAGCCATAAAAAAAGTTCACAAGAGATAAAAGAGCTAAGGAGGCCAAAAATTTCAGACTAAATCCTCTCACAAGTGGAGAGTTATGATTAAAATGAGATCTTATGATCTCTATTTATACAAAAATTAGCTAGCATAGCTTGTCCACAAAATAAGGAGTAAAACATAATATTAACGGTCAACAACCCTAATCTTCCCCCCTTAACACAATAATATTAAACAATTCACTTAAAATTTCATCTTTTGCACAAATTAAACCCTAATCTAGGATGACATCACCCCTTTAGGGGACGTTTTGCCACTTTGAGGAGGTTGTTGGTGTTGGAGAAGTATGGAAGGGCCTCCCAAGGCCATGTGTCAATAATCTAGGTGATCTCATCATGGTGAAAATCCTCTTCTCCTAAAAATTCTCAAGTGAAAATGAGTGGCACCTCATCATCAATCCCTAGCCCCCATAGTCATGATGTCATGCTAAAAAATGGGATGTTTTTCCCCTCCTGGGAAAATTGTTTTCCAAGCAATGGGTGGGCTAGGTCATCCAAGTCATCATCAAGACCGTTCAAGTTATCTTTCTCTCATCTGACATGCAGGTCCCTGGCATTCAACCCGTGGGATTTTAGCCCCATGGAAGCCCAAGCTAGGATTGTTCTCCCAAAACTGTCCACCAGCTAGGTCTCGAAAATACAAATGAACACGCCCTCCAAGGATCTCAAGTCATAACATCATGATAATTGGATCCAATCAATAAATAATTCATCTAAGCATGTGCATAAAATATTACTATATCAAACAATTAACAACTCAAAGACACTATGCGACTTCTCAAGCTTAAGTATGGGAGGGTTGACGAGGTGTGTTATTGGGTAGGTCTTGCCCTAGGTCAAGGAGAGCCTCCAAGAGGTTCCTCTCTAAGCCATGTAAAGTGTATGAGGTGGATGAGGTCAAGAATCAATGGGAATAGGGCTCATGACATACTATGGGTCATAGTGTCTCATTCATTGGTGCCTTTGTAGAGGGTGTGTGGTACCTTCATCCACAATGCACTCTTTCCAAGCCCATCATTTTCCTTTTATCTTTCTTTCTTTATATTTTTTTTCATAATAGCACAAGGAGAGATTGAAGGTCACTACCCTGGAATGGTGTCCAGATGGTGGCATTGTCACCCACAAATACCTAATGGAAATGAGAAGGTTGGCTCGTGATGGGACCCCCTTTATCTCATCCATGCAATTGAGAGTCACTGCCCTGGTTTGGTGACCAAATGATGACAATGTCATACCACTAGATATCCATGGATGTGATAGGTCGAATCATAATGAGACATCCTATCCTTTAATTTACCTTTCAAGCATTTCTTTGTTATATTATGGATCCCCTTTTATTCAAAGAAAAACATTTTATTGCTTTCTTGGGTGATCCCCAGGGGAAGCATCTGGAAGGTTCATATATGGATTTTATATTTTACCCAAAACCAACCCTTCTGGGCCTTTATCCCATTCTTCCCATATAATGAGGGACAACCCCTTCTTGGGTCAATACACCCTAAAATCACAACAGATAAGGAAACAGAGGGAAAACATGATGAAAAAATGGTAAGTATGGTCGAGAACGGTACAATGGATCATTAAAGGATTTCCCAGTAGAAAATCCATTCCCAAATAAGACCACTTACTAGGGCATAGTGTCAACCACCAAGGTGAAGCAGGGAAAACAACATAATGTCCAAGCACATATCATGAAATCTAGAAAAATATAAGATACAATATAATCAAATGGATTAAATATTGAAATGATGCTCACCATAATAATGACTTTTACCTCATGGAGAAAGGCCCACTGCCTTCCAGAAGCCAACTGATGTGGTGGATGCCATCTGTAAACCTATGGCCATCTGTGGTGGTGAGTGGGTTTTCCATCCATGAAAAGGGTATTGCTGGTCATGTAGTCTCTCGACACTCCATATCTGCAACCTAAGGGCCTCGAGACATCATCTACTTAGTTATCCACAAAATGGGGATAACAGGGCCATCCAAAACAAAACAAAGTATAAGACAATGTTAGACAAGGTTCACAAGAAATATTAGTCCTTAAACCATGCAAAGTAAGATGTAACTTAAGATATAAGCTATGTAAACAATTCACCTCAGTATCCCCTTCAAGAATCAAACCATCCCAAGACCTCATGTGAGTTGGGAAGTTTAATTATGGGAGGGAGTTCATCCAACCCTATTAGGTGTGCCGAGCTAGATAGGAAATAAGAGACCTAGGTAGAGGGATAGGTGTGGATAATTTTTTTTGGGTCACCTCTATTTTTATTCTTGTGGAATAATAAAACATTTGATATCAGAAGAAACAAATTTCAAACTATTATAAGTTCATTTCACATCCCTCGGTCTCAACTTCGTCATGCATTTTTCAGATTCAAAATTTGAGTATGTATGATCAAGATATCCAAGTTTTTATCTAACCGACAAAAGAGCGCTTCCTCAATATGCGACAGAGCTAATTTTTCTTGGAACTAAGAATTCTTAGAACCATGATCATTCTCATGGAACCTCACTTATGTTCTTGGAACCATGTTTAATTCTTGGAACCATATTATTCTCCTAGAACCATTTTCTTGGAACCATTAATCTCTTGGGACATCTCTCTTAATCTCTTGGAAAAAGTTTTTTTCTTTAATTTCTTGGAACTCGTCTTTATCTCTTGGAATAAAAATTATTTAATTCTTGGAATGCATCTCTTGGAATAGATCCATTCAACACTTATTCCTTCCCTCTTCCCCTTTTCCACACTTAGAATTATTTTACACTCTATACATCACTTGTTCTCCTCACCTCCGTGGATTTGCACTCACCTCTAATCCTTGCCTCCACATCCAACTGACTGATTCTCTTCCCTCAATCATTTTTATTATCTTCTTCTCCACTCCTCTCTCTAAACCATGGGTTCACTCACCTCTATGGGTTCACTCCTCTTATCCCACCATTCCTCCTTTATCCGTGACATCCTATCTCCACGACCCTCATTTTCTCCTCGCTACGTCACCCTTACCTCACCCCTTTTCTCCAAAAACTTCATTTAATCCTCCCTCATCACCATCACAAATTCATACTCCTTATCCCTCCACACCCCCCCTCACCTTCGACAACTCAACAACCCGCTTCTCTCTCCTCCTCTCTCGGTTCCATCTCTCACACTTAACTTATTTCTTATGTTTTCTCCAAACCAATAATCCTATGACACATGTTAACCAATGAAACCATGAAACATATCAACTTATGATACCATGACACATGACAACCATTGAAATCATGACATGTGACGACCTATACTATCCTATGGCACTACGACATGTAGAAGACTTGATATCCAATCAGATGAGGATACATGGAAACCAATCATATTATGACACATGGAGAATAATGACATTGTGACACATGGAAATGATGTGGATGATAACTCACTCCTAATCGGACATTGACTAGCTACTTTTTGAAAAAACAGGATCGTAGAGCAATAAAAAAAAAAAAATGCGGAAATAAAACATAGAAGATACACAATACAATAGAGACACAGATATACATGGTTCACCAAGTGTGGGCTACGTCCACCTGAGAAATTTCCAGGTCCTTCCTTTTTCTCATAATATCCTCTCTTAGAATACAATATTCACGATAATACACAACCACAATAAAATTCCCTCATAAGAGAGGGTTTCCTTCTAGGATAAATAACTCTAAAATAACTTCTACCGTTAAATTTGTGACCTTATAATGAAGGGTCTATATTGTCTACAAAATTACAATGTTTTGCAATGCAATTTTACCCAAAATGTTTCTTCAGGGGCGCTGCCCCTGACCTCCCCACCAGGGGGGGCTACACAAATTGTCAATGCCCCCCCATAGACCCCCTAGAGACATTTGTGTGGGGGAAATCCCCCCACACTCGTCGATTAGGGAATGGGGTCCAAGCACTACTAAAACAAACCTCTAAATCAAGAAGATAATCAGGCTCCACAACCAACAATCTACCACTTGGAGGCTGATCATAACAACTCCACTGCTGTTGTACTTACTGGACTATACTCCACCTTGGACCTAGAAAATTTTTCATCTTCACCTTCATGCTTGAACATAAATGAAAACTGAGCAGGAACTCAATTTCTCCCTTGTAACTCCCTTTGTTAACAGGTCTGCAGGATTCAAGCTAGTATGTATCTTTTCCAACTTCAAATGTACATCTTCCAAGACATATCATATGAAATGGTACCTGAGATGTATATGTTTAGTCTTCAAATGGAAGGCTAAGTTCTTCGCAAGATGAATGGAACTTTGGTTGTCACAATACAACCTTTTATTCTCCCACTTCTTTCTTAATTCCTCCATAAACCTCTGTAACCAAATCATCTCTTTACTAGCCTCTATAACAACAACGTACTATGATTCCATTGTTGAAAGTGAAGCAACCTTTTACAGTTTTGAAATCTAACTTATTGTTGTTCCACCTACAGTAAAAACATACCCTGTGGTGTTCCTCCTGCTATCTTTATCACTTGCGATATAGGAATCAACATATCCCTGTAGAACGGTGTCTGAACCTCCACAACATAATGCATGAGTAGTAGTACCTCTCAAATACCTAAGAAACCACTTTACTCCCTCCCAATTTTCTTTACTTGGATTGTTCATATACTTTCTCATAACTCCCACTGCATGTGCAATATCTGGTCTTGTACAAACCATCACATACATCAAGTTGCCAACTGATGATGAATAAAGGACCTTGGACATGTATTCTATCTCCTCCTGTGTCTTGGGACACATTTCCTTAGTTGATTTGAAATGAATGGCCAAAGGTGTACTAACTGGTTTTTCAGTTTGCATTCTAAACCTCTCCAACACCTTGTCTATGTACTCACCCTGAGACAATGTCAATTTGTGATTTTTCCCATCTCTTGTTATTCTCATACCAAGGATTTTATTTGCAACACCGAAATACTTCATCGAAAATGGATTAGATAATTTTTTCTTGAACACATTCATATCCTGCATATTAGAACCTATAACAAGCATGCCATCTACATACAATAGTAAGATAATATAGCTTCCATTTTCTAGCCTTTTAAAATAAACACAGTGATTAGAATGACACATAATATAACCTTGTTCTGTCATAAACCTTTCAAACTTCAAATACCACTTCCTTGGAGCTTGCTTAAGGCCATACAATCTCTTCTTCAACCTACATACCAAATTCTCCTTTCATTTGACCTCATACCCCTGTGGATGCTGCATATAAATCTCTTCCTCCAAATCCCCATGGAGAAAAGTTGTTTTTACATCTAACTGTTCAAGATGAAAATATTCTACTGCCACAATACTTAAAATAGTCCTTATTGAATTCATCTTAACAACAGGAGAAAATATTTCATCAAAATCTATACCTTTATTTTGTGCAAACCCCTTTACAACAAGTCTAGCCTTGTACCGCTTTTTTCCTCCATCTTCTTCCTTCAACCTATAAACCCATTTATTATGCAATGATAGTTTTCCTGCAAGCAACTGAACCAAGTCCCAAGTCTGTTTATTTACCAAGGAATCCATTTCCTCTTTCATTCCTTGCTCCCACTTCCTTTTAGTGTCTACCTGCATTGCCTCTTCATAACATTCTGGTTCACCAGAATCAATCAACAATAAATAATACAATGAAGGAGAGTATCACTAAGGGGATCTACTTAACCTAGTAGATCTTCTAAAAACACTTGGATGAGTTTGAGGTATTTGTTTCTCTTGTTGTTGTACATTTTGATTTTTTGGTACCTTTGGAATTTCTTTTTCAGTGATCTCATCAAGCAATGTGTATTCTAGTTTTTCTTTTTCTTGTTTCTTTCACTGCAACTGATCTTTGTACATGACCTTCTCATTGAATATGAAATCACTAATCCTAATGATTTTGTGATTTTCATAATCCCATAAGCGATAACCAAAATCATTAACACCATATCCAATAAATGTACACTTCTTGGATTTTACCTCAAGCTTTGTTCTATTTTCTTTATCAATATGGACAAATGCTTCACAACCAAAAGTATTAAAAAAAGAATAGTTTACCTTTTTACCTATCCATGCCTCCTTTGGAATTCCACCATCCAAAGAGCTTGAAGGTCCTTTGTTTATTAAGTAAACAACAATATCTACAACATCTTCCCAGAACTGTAAGGGAAACCCACCATATAATCTCATACTCCTTGCATGCTCCATGATTGTCCTGTTCATCCTTTCTGACACACCATTTTCTTTTGGTGTTCGTGGAACGCTCTTCTCTCTATGAATCTCATGGTATGAACAATAATAATCAAATTCCTTGCTGAAATATTCACCTCCATTGTCCGATCTGAGACACTTAAACCTTTTTCTTGTCTCATTCTCAACCAAAGATTTCCATTTCTTAAAAGTATCAAAAACATCAATTTTTTGTCAAATGCAATAAACCCAAGTTTTTCTAGTTGCATCATCAATAAAATTAACATAATAACGAGAGCCACCAAGATATGATACCTAAGCTGGTCCCCATACATATGTATGCACAAGCTCTAACCTTTCACTCTTATTTTCTTTTTTGGCTTTGAGAAATCTGACTCTCTTCTGTTTTCCATAAACACAATGCTCACAAAAATCCAAATCAATTTGTTTAAGATTTGGAAAAAAATTTCTTTTGTGAAGTTTATGCATCCCCTTCTCACTCATGTGTCCAAGCCTATGATTCCACAGTGCTTCATCCACTCTTGTAGAAGCTAAAGATATAGAATAATCTGTATTACCAGTACATAAATACAATGTACCTACCTTCTCTCCTTTTTCTATCACTAGTGATCCTTTGGTGACCTTCAACACCTTATCTGTAAATATAGATATACAACCTTCACTTTCCAACTGCCCTGTTGAAATTAGACTTTTCCTTAGATTGGGTACATGTCTTACCTCTTTCAATAACCATTGGTTTCCATTCTTTTGATTTATTTGTACCTTACCCATTCCAACAATTTTGCAGGGTGCATCATCACCCAAATGAACCTGTCCAAAATCACCTTGAACATAATCTAGAAAATGTTTCCTATGGGGTGTGGCATGAAATGAAGCCCTTGGATCTACTACCAAAGACTCAGAAATATTATCTACAGAAAGAATCAAAGCATCTCGTAACACATCACCTGTTATATTTGCTTCTTTTTTTTTCTCTTGTTGTCCATCTCTTTGTTTCTTTGGAGCTCTGCAGTCTTTCTTCAGATGCCCTTTTTTACCACAATTACAACACTCTATCTTTTCCAGTTTGGATTTGGATATTCCCTTCCTAGAATTCCCATAGTTCCTTGATCCATTTCCTCTATCCTTTTGTCTTCTCCTATTCTCCACAGTCAATGCATTACCTAATGTCTCACTTGTGCTTTTCCGTCGCATTTCCTCACAAAGGATAAAACCAACAACATCATCAAATTTTAGAGTGTTTGAACTAGATACAAAGTTGCTTACAACCATGACCAAACCATTCTATCTTTCTGGAAATGAACACAAGATTAGAAGAGCCCTGGCCTCATCATCAAATTCCACTTTTACAGAACTTAGCTGATTAGTAACCATATTAAATTCATTTAAATGATCTGCAACAAACTCACCTTCTGACATCTTCATATTAAATAATCGCTTCATTAGAAATACCTTATTGGAGGCCAAGGGTTTTTCATATAGTTTAGCCAGTGTGTCCATCAGTTCCTTCGTTGTATTTTCTTTTGAAATATTGAAAGCCACCGACACTAAAAGGCTCAGTCGTATCGTTCCTAGTGCCTTTCTGTCAAGAACCTCCCATTCTTAATCCTTCATGGCTATCGAATTCTTTTCTATTCGACTGAATGGTAGGAATAGATCCTTCTGATATAAATAATATTCCATCTACATCTTCCATAACTGGTAGTTTTGGTCATTAAATTTCTGGACCCTAAACTTTCCATCTTCCGCCATTTCTCCCATTCGAACCAGGAACCCTCTTTTCTTACGAGTTAGATTTCTCTCTGATACCCGTTGTTAGAAAAAAACGATCGTGGAGCAATAAAATAAATAAAATGCATAAATAAAACACAGAAGATACACAATACAATAGATAAATAAATACATGTGGTTCACCCAGTGTGGGCTACATACACTAGAGAAATTGTGAGGTCCTTCATTTATTATTATCCAACAAAATGAAGGGATACAACCTAAATCACACCCATTGTAACTTCCTCTTCTTTTTCTCATAGTCTCCTCTCTTATAATACAATATTCATGATAATACATAGCCGCAATACAATTCCCTTATAAGAGAGGGTTTCCTTGTAGGGAAAAAAACCCTAAAATAACTTCTACTGTCAGATCTGCGACCTTATCATGAATAGTCTAGATTGACTACAAAATTACAATATTTTACAAGGAATTTTTCCCCAAAAATTCACTTCAGGGGTGCTTCCCACGAATCCCCCGTGGGGGGGAGGGGGGATACAAAAATTGTCGTCGCCCCCCCTGGACCCCTCTAGCGACAATTATGGGGGGAAATCCCCCCAACACCCCCCTTTTAGGGAATGGGGTCCAAGAACTACTGAAACAAACCTATGAATCAAGTTTCACAACCAACAACTGCTTGGTGAATGATGATTGGGCAATCAAAATCTTAATTAATTCATGAAATTTCCTAAGGTTGAATCTCTATGGTTTACTTAGTCTCCTTATGTTCCACATGTAGGGCATGTTAAACTTTTCTATATGTAGATTGAAAAACCAAACACAAAAAATGCATGTGGGACATACATTATAAAAGAAAAGCCAAATTTCAAATGGAGGCGAATTTAAATGAAGGGGCAAGATTAATCCATTTGCTTTGATGAACAACTATTGAGAAATGATTTTCTGAAGGTCATATCTTGAGATTTGGGAGTCAAATTTAAAAAAATATACCTCGTTGGAAAGGTAATTTGAAGAGGAACACGATGGAACATGTTTCAAGAGATGAAATTTGTCATGATTCTCTCATAAATTAAAATAATAGTCAACTATATTTTCATAGTTTGCTAATAATTCGTCTTGGCACCTTGACTTCATGAGCTTATATCTTGAGATCCAAAACTCCAAATTTTTCTCAAGAGGACTTGTTGGAAATACGAGATGATGAATATTGCATATAAAATGGTTTCCATGGCTGAAAGGTCAAATATCATTCCCATAAAAGTAAAATACAATTCTCTCTTTAAAAAGGCATTCAATTAAAATTTCTAAAATAAAAGTTATTTTTTTTTTATTAAATACGAATGGGCCCCAATACAAGGCACATATGTAAATGATACAAATTCATTAATGATGATTCATTGAGGAACTAATTAAAGTGATTATTTCAATAAGAAAATCATATGGAAAATTCAAGAAGTGAAAACCCTAACTACCTCAAGAAGTTAGAAGACTGGTATCCCCGATATCTAGGGATAACTAGGAGATCATGTCTCGAGGCCCACATGATCCCAGACATGGAGTACGAGAGCA
>ML796490.1:100412-115085 GCA_009831015.1 Picea engelmannii | reverse complement strand
AGGATTTTATGGTGGCCTTATCATTTATAGCATAGCTTAGATATATGGAGTAGTTTCATCAACCTTTGGGTGTTCAACCCATTTTTCTCATGAGATAATGGACCATGACCCATTACCAATGTTTAGTACACTATGAAGGATCCAGGATGGAAAGTGTTAAGTATGGTGGGGAACAAAACGTTAGCCTTGTGAGGCCCCCCCAATAGTACCCCTTTTCTTTGGGTGGTGGAAACACGTGACTAGGGCATAAAAGCTTACCACCAAGGTGAAACAAGGAAACTAACACAATTTCTGAAGCCACTAATCCGTTATCCAGCTTCAACCAAATATCCTCATCCACATGCCCAACAAATTAAGCACAACACTTTGCATGAAAAAATGACTAACATACCTCATGGTGACATTGGCTTACCATCTCCCATACACTGGGTTCCTTGGGTGTGATGAGCATTGGTTGATCTGTAGACGTAAAGGTAAATGAGGGGGGTTGATGGGATACCATTTGTGGACATGCTCATCGTCATCATGGTTGAGATTATTTTCTCCATTGCGGGGCCACGAGACATGATCTCCCCAAGTTACCCCTAGTCATGGGGGGTAACATCTGGCTCCAACATGGGGACATGTACTCATAGT
Source organism: Picea engelmannii (assembly GCA_009831015.1). NCBI lineage: Eukaryota > Viridiplantae > Streptophyta > Pinopsida > Pinales > Pinaceae > Picea > Picea engelmannii. Next base: position 114,449 of record ML796490.1, on the reverse strand, counting down.
AGAGTGCATGAGAACCTCACCATATTTGGTTGTCCAAGAACATTAATCCTATGCACACTTCAAACAACAACACCATTTAGAAGTATCGACCGATGGATGTGATCCATTGGAGTTAGTGATAAATCCAAAATCATGTTGAAAATAAAACATTTCACTAAACTATAAATGAAAAAGAAAATAATATACAATTATCAAATGTATGTTTCTATCATGCATGCATTATATACAAATGAGAATGTAATATATACAAAATATGAAAGACTATACTAGCATGAATGCATAATGCAAGGTATATACAAATGAAATGCAAGATGAAAATGCCTTACCTACACTAATCTATGTTAGCTTTAAGAAGTCAAGTATCTTCCCCATGATGGGGCTTGAGAAGGGATTCACTAATAGGTAGTGGATGTATTCTTCCCTCTAGCATGAATAAGTAGTAGTAATCATTGAAAAATATCTCTTCAATTCTTTAGGGGCCAAGACAAAATTTCCCAAACACCTTTCGTGTATTGGGATGACCCTTCATTGTGTCCCACTTTAAGACCAATTATCCTTGTTTGTAATCCCTCCATTTTAGATCAATTGATTCCTGATTTACCCTAGTATATTGATTCGAGGGAGGGGGTGWGATTCTATTGTAAGAGTACYTTCGTGGCTCGGTCTAATCAACAACTCTTTATCATTCTTCTTCAATATTGTGACAAAGTCAACCACTTTGTATTTGTACCTATMTAGTTGTTGTTGATAATATTCCCTTTCAGGCCACACTATATCATCAACATTATCTTCTTCAGCGAAAGGGAAGTCATCTGAAAAAACGCCTAGAGGAGAGTCCTTGAATTCCTCAGGTAACTCCTTTAAGGGATCCTTAATATYAGGGTCAAGGTCAATTTCTTCAACATGATCCCTTGCCATTGGTATTTTKGGTATATKCTCATAGGTTGCATCATCCATAGGTATAATTCCATAAGTCAAATCCATCTGTAAGGTACCACCAAAAATTGCAACAAAATTGCTAGACAAGAGCATTCCCCAAACAGTTGGGACATCTATGACCACAATGTCCATCAAAAAAAATATCTCAGGATATCAATCAAGGTAAACCTTCAATTTTTATATCACACCATATGTGGAAACATCCTTGGATTCAATCCCACAGACATTTCTATAAGGCCTTGTGACTTCCAAACCTAATTGTCTCATTACTTTCAAGGCCATGCCACTTTCACCCTCCCCGGAGTCAAGCATATAGTTGTTCAAATGATTATTATTCATTTGCAAGTAAATGTATAAAGGTGGGTGCTCATCATAGTATGGGATGAAATTATTATCTTACAACATCACAAGATGGTCTCCAGGTTTCCCTTGTACACTAAAGAATTTCTCAACTTTGTTTCTCATTGAAGGAATCTTAATGATTTTTGTTATAGGTACATGAAAATTTATCTTTACCAATATTCCATTTATGTCTATATTAAAGTCTATATCATTAGTCCTTGGAAAAGTGGAACTAGGAGGAACACTATCTATAGGTGGTGGTGGAGGTCTTGGTCGAGAAAATATAGGGTCACTAGGAGGAACTTGTAGAACATTTCTCTGTCCACTATGCACTTGTAATTCTGTCTGGCTAATATTCTCCCTTGATTCCTCATCCATTTTATTTATGATTTCCATCCTATCCCTCCTGGATACCTCTCTCTTTCCCTCCTCAAGTTGTTCTGGTGTGGTATTGGGGAACTCTTGGGGAGATATGGAAAAAATAGAGTTTATGGTATCAAAGACATTCATATGATCATGTTCTCCATTACTCCTTGGACATTCATGTTGCCAATGTGAATCCCCACAAGGTAGACACCATGGAGTCTCTTCTTGACTTATAATGTTTGAAGGTTCTAGAGTGTTGGTAACCATTTACTCATTTGGGGCCCTAGTTTTCCATGCTTACCTTGATCTCTGAGGTTGACACCTAAAGGAGGCTAGATGGATTATTGTTGCACCCTCTCCAAATTAGTTATCTTTTTCATAATTATGGTTTTATTTTTGGCAAGGTCATTTATTAATTCTTCAATCATTTATGTCCATGGAGTGCTAATATCTTGAGTGGGATCAACATAGTGTAACTCTATTGGTTTGGTGTCAACATTGGATCTTGGGGCATATAAATTTTCTACCTTACATGATGAAAGATTATCCTTGATTCTTGCAACCATTTCTTGGGCCTTTTCAAGGGTATTTGGAGTCTTTTCCCTAAGCATGAACCCAAAATGTCATGGGAAGGCCTTAATGTAGAGGAAAAGGAGATGATATTTTTAGGGGTGAAGGTTGTTAGGTATTTGTTGGAGCAAATTTTCAAACTTGAAATCAAACTCTTTGATGTTTTTATTCTCTATATTTTTTTTATTTCAGTAAGTCGCAACAACAACAAGTTAGGATCTTCCTTAGCACCCCATATTTTCATAAAGGTCTCTTCAAATTGGTCCTAGGTATTAATACTTTTGATAGGGATACTATTGTAACTCCTCCTAGTGTCATAATTGAAACTGGATGAGAATAGTTTCATCACTACATATTCAACATCATCACTCACATGATTAAGTTGAAAAAGGAACAAAAGTTATTAAAATTATCTTCGGCAATAGTCACATCATTACCAGAAAACTTGGGAAACCACTTTTCAAACTTTAGAGGCATTCAACGAGGGTTTCCTAGGATTGCATACATTTTCCAATGGATCAACGATATTAGATACCCATTTATTTTGAGCCATTGGAGATAAAAGAAGGTTTCCAATGAACAAGGATTCTATTATCGATGATTTGTGAGGAACCCTTCTCTTGTAGTCACTAGGAGGGTTAGTGTACCTCCTTGATAATTTTGGAGTTTCCAGATGGTCCTTCTAGGATCATCAAAGGAAGGTGAGGGAATTACCCTCAGTGGAGTCCCCAGGTAAAATTGTAAGATAAGGGATTTAAGAGAAGTTTACCAAAGATATGTTGTGAGGAGAATCACCCAATCCTTCCCGAAAACAACGCCAAAATGTTATTGCAGGATTTGTACTTGTCCAAATCCCACCACAAAATACCCAAATCTTGTGTAACTATATGATCAAATACCACTGTCACCTAAGTAGGATATTCCCTTGTTTTATTGATGGAGGAGGTCCACGACAATAGAGGATTCCCTAGTGACCTCAAGTGATTGAATAGGAAGTTTTATAGCTAAGCATAACACTCCCTATATTGATCACCTATTAGTTGGACTAGGTCTAGGAGAGAAACAGATTGTATGGTTATTGTTATACCTACCCAAAATAAGAACAAATTTGTAGTATATATATGACAATTACCAAGCTAAAGTATGCAACAATGACCTCTCTAGAAACTAGAAAATTTATATTGCATTAGATTTAATAAATTTGCAGCCATAAACAGTCATATAACAACAATAAATGATTTGTAACAATAACACCAATTAATGCTAAAAAACACCACAATTGACCATGAGAAATAAGCATTTGACCAATATAAATTTATCCAATTGCTAGAGATGATTTCCAAACAATTTAATCCACTTATACTTAGGTTTATGAAACAAATAAAATTATTTTTTAGTGGTTGTAGCAAACTTTTATAACAACAACAACAATTATTGTGAGTTTGCTAGACTTAGGGTTAGTAGAGTTAGTACAACACTTGAGAGATTTAGAAAAAATGATTTTATTAACTACTTTCACCACAAGATTTGATTCTAAATTAGTGCCATTACCATTATAGGGCCTATGGAGTCTCAAATGAATCCAATCTTGAATATTAATTTATTTGAAACCAAAGAGATAAAGTCAAACCCTAAGGTGCAAGAACGTTTGGGCCTTAGGCTTTAAACTTTGAAGAAAAGGGTATCTAGGGTGCAAGCACGTTTGGGCCCTAGATGTTGTTTTCTTTTCTTATAGCTTAAACTAAATCGAAGATCAATTATCTAGGGATAAAAACCTAAAGTGATAGAACTTTAGGGCTTTAGGCTTCTAACCCTAGCAAGGACGTTTCATCAATTTAGACAAATAAAACTTTGTGAAGGGAAAAGTAACTTATGTTCCCTTCTCAGGGTTTTAACAAAACAATAATTCCTATAATAGAATATCAATTTCACCATTTAAATCAATAGAATAACACAAAAGTGAAGAAAATTACTTAATTTATCCAAGAAACCAAGAGCATAAAACATTAATTACAGAAATATCCATCCAAAATCAGCAAACAACATCCACAATATACCTCCTTCAAACATAGCACATGAGAGAGAAAGACCAAGAAGGATAAAATAGGGAAAATGCTATAAGTGTTACCCCACAATAGTGAGGAATGGCGATGATAAAAATAAAGATAGTGCTATCCTTATTATAAGAGGTTAGCTTAGCATAATTTGTCCATAAACATAACATTCATTTGACTTTAGTGGGGCCAACCCCTCATTTTACCCTTACAAAATGATAAAATGAAAAACACATCATGAAAAAGGATACATGTGTGAGACATCAAGCCTTCCTAGGAAAGGAAGAGGCCTCCAAAGGCCACATGGCACCAATCGAGAGTGAAGTGGGAGAAAATAATGTCTCTTCCCACCCAAATTCATGCCAACCATCGCCAGTACCCCAAGTATCCATCAAGATATAGCTCCATAAAACCCTAAAAGATGATGCCATCATCAAAGTAGGGCCAATTACTAGGATCTAGGTGTTGTATCCAGGCTGGAGGGTGATGCATCTCATCTCTGCAAGATATCTGGCTATCTTCTATTGCAACATCCTTGATCCTAGTGAAAAATAAGCTATGTGGTACTTTTCCCAATCTATGGGAGTCTATCCCATCTATGTGCCATCATGATTGAATATTCTCAAACCAAGGCCATTTTTCAATCATCCAAGGTTCTAAATATGTGAGAGATGATGTATGAGGGTGGTGAGTCATTTTATGACCCACTAATTTGCATCACATGTGCCAAAGTCCTGCAATAAATGCACAAAGTCCTAGGTACAAGCCCATGCCGTCCCTCAAAGAACCATGTGAGGGTCATCCAAAACAAAGAAAAGTATAAAACAATGTTAGCCAAGGTTCACAAGAAATATTAGTCCTTAAAACATGCAAAGTAAGTTGTAACTTAAGATATAAGCCATGTAAACAATTCACCTCAGTATCCCCTTCAAGCATCACACCATCCCAAGACCTCATGTGAGTTGGGAAGTTTAAGTATGGGAGGGAATTCAACCAAACCTATTAGGTGTGCCAACCTAGACAAGAAATAAGAGACCCAGGTAGAGGGATAGGTCCTAAGGGAAGTAGGAAAGAAATAAACCCTTCAAGAGTAAGTGTGATAGTGATATTATTTTGGGGCTTACTTCATGGCTCATGGTGTCATTTAATCAATTTATATGAGTTCCTTTGTAGATGGATCAATTTATTTATTGAGATACCCTTTCCTCGGTACTTTTTTCATTATGAACCCCATAATTTTTCTTTTGATAGCTAGTTATCATTTTCAAGTCCCCTTTAAAAGGTTTCAAGCTTCATTCCTTCATTTTTCATTGGGTTATAGTCCTTTATAATTTGGTGCATTCATTCACCTATGGAAATGGGTGATTACCATTAAAGGGGGTAGAGCTCAATATGGCCTAAGTATTTTATGGTGGCCTTATAATTTATAACATAGCTTAGATATATGGAGCAATTGCATCAACCTCTAGGCCTTCAACCCCTTCTTCTCACGAGAGAATGGACCATGACCCATTATCGAAGTTTATTCCACTATGAAGGATCTAGGATGGAAATTATTAAGTATGGTGGGGAATGGAACATTACCCTTGTGAGCCCCCCCTGGTAGTACCCCTTTTCCTTTGGCTGTGCCAACAAGGGACTAGGGCATATAAGTTGACCACCAAGGTGAAACAAGGAAATTGACACATTTTCCCAAGCTAGTGATCCATTATTTAAATTCAACTAAAGATACTCATCCACATGCCCAAAAAATTAAGAAAAACTCTTTGCATGAAATAAGGACTAACATACCTCATGGTGACATTAGCTTACCATCTCCCATACACTGGGTTGCTTGAGTGTGATGACCCTTGGTTGACCTGTAGTTGTAAAGGTAAATGAGGGTTTTTTTTTGGATACCATACGTGGACATGTTGATCATCATCATGGTCGAGATAATGTTCTCCATTGCGATACATGAGACATGATCTTCTCAAGTTACCCCAGTTCATGTTGGGTAACAAGGCCAAAGAAGATGAATATCTTAGTTTTTGAAATGGGACATATTTGGCATTAGAGGCATGTAATTGAAAATGTGGAATCTATATTTTAATCCAAAGCATGATGTCTCATCAGATGTTTCAGTATAGGTTTTTTTTTCACATCTCTCATTGCATTGTTGGAATGAAGACACAATGTGGTGCATAGGAGACACATTAGGAAGGTATATTGATAGGTCCAAACCTAGGGATGGTATGTTCTCTTGTGCTCGCATATGCATGGAAGTAGACTTGGAAAAGGGTTTGTTTGAAGAAATACAAATATCATTGGACAAATAGAAACATATATAGCCTACGTATTAAGATAAATTCTCTTTCGAGTGCAACTCATCTCATGGATATGGCCATTTCATAAAGACTATAAAAAAAATACCCAAGAGGAACAACCAACACAAGACAAGGAAGAGCAATGGTAGCCAATTAAAAAGAAAAAAATGAATGTGAAGCAAGTTTCCCCTACAATGATCCCTAAACCTATATCAATAACAACATATCAATCAAAGACTTTAGGATCATGGTAGGAAAATGTGCAATCTCAAGTGGATGAATCAAGTAAGAGACACCCCCATGAATATGTAATCAAATCCATAGATCAACTAAAGGAAGGAGGAGTATGTATGTTATCACTATAACAATTTCTGTGAGGAATCTAGTTTCCAGGACTTAGCGAGGTGCTAAACTAATGTGGAAGCGTGATAAACTAGAGGACATGGCCAAATATAGCAGGAGGAGGCTAAATCTAGCGGAAATACGAAGTTTATGGGACCCAGTGGGTCATAGATAGCGGGCATTACAAATCAACTGCCAGGGATCGTTTCGGGCAGAGAACTTGCATGGAGGATAATTCCTGAAAGAGAACCAAAAAGAAAACCGTGGTTTCAACTCGGTACCATGTGGCGCCGTTGGGTGCATTTCAAGGCGATAAGAGGGTTGCCCCAAACCATTTCCCGTCGCCCCCAAAATCAGAAAGTATATAAAGGGGCACGCTAATTGTTATTTTATCATTTTTCAAATCATTGGAACATTTGAAGTTAGCACGACCGCTCCATTCAAACTGAAGCCCAAAAGTGCGCCAAACTCACACATTTTCTGCTCATTCATAGGTATTTTTCATCGCCACCATGGACCCTTTCATTATGTTAGTAGCATAACAAAATCCCACATCAAACGAAGAAGCCCTAATTGATAGAGATTCAGATGTGTTCAACACTAAATTAACCATCTCGCCCATCTCCATGGCCAGAGATAATCTGCCAGATAATGGAGGGAAACAAATACCTTTCCTCGAAGCATTCCAGGCCTCCATAGTCCCTTACGTCGTTGAGGTCACATTCCCTTTCCCAGAATTCATAGGTTGGTGCACAAAGAAATACTCATAGGAAGAGAAAGTCGTCTTAAATAAACTAGGGTTTGATGTCCTATGTAGAGTAGATAACCTGTCAATTTGATACACCCTCAACATACCAAAGTCCCCCTCTGCAGTTTATGAACCCTTTGAAAAAGAAAATCTAATTACGTTTTACAAGGAATGTCCTTCCGAAGTCAAAAGCTTATTTTTGCAAATGATTGTCAAACCAGAGCATATTTCCGAAAATCTGTCCTTGCCATTGAGTGTAAATATCATGGTCATTGAAGTCCAGTGGGTTTGTTCCATACTGAGTCATATTTTAGGTCTAGATAGTGACAAGTATGTGGTCGAGGTCATGTTAGGTTTTTTGTTGGCATTTTTATAGTCAGAGTCCAGTCAGTCAGTTCGCATCAGCTTTGATAGATTCATAAATGATAATGTCCACAAGCAGCTAGTGAATTTTCAGTCACTAAGTCATTTCAGATATTACACATACCTGCTGAAGACTTTCTTGGAGACAAAAAAGAGAGAGTTCCCTAAAGAAGCATTCATATCAATTGAATGACAAAGAATCACAATGCTCATCTTTATCAACAAGGTCATTTCCATATTTTATAGCCCGATTTTCAACACCGGCCTGCCAAGAGTCCTATATGACACGAGGAGTTATTTGCAGCCAAATCCAAAAAACAGAGTGGGGGATTGGGTGTTGTTCATTCATTCAACAGTGATATGGGTTTATGGTTTTCATGAATCCCCCTATATTCTTCCTATATTTCTGACACCCAAAGTCTTTTCCCTTGAATTCATCAAGAAAAGAATTATATAAGAGACATAACACTTCTTGAAACTACACAAGGCATCCAACCTAAAATTACCTTTCATCATTGCACCCTTCATTGTAAAAAATAGATCATTCTTATCTCAGATCCAGGCCAAGCTCAAAGATTTTGGGTTCGCACAAATACAGGGAAGAAGATATGATCCACATCAGATCATATCCAAGAGAAGACTGACAAACAAACAAGCCCCATATGAGCATGAACATGTTGAGGGATTCGACAAATTGGAAAATCTAGAAGTCTGTGCTGATATGGAAGCAATCTTGCAACCAGCTCAAATGCAACAAGTGGAGGTAGACCTCCAACAAACTCAAATACAACAAATTCCTCAGAAGCTGATAGTTAAAATCCCCAAGGTAAGTGTTTACAACAAAAGAAATAGTTCATAGGCCCTGGGCACCAACAGTCAACAGACTGCCCCGAAAAAGATGAAGATCACACAATCCCCACATATAGTGGATCTAGAGGAGGAAGAGTCCAAAGGACAAGTGAATATGGATATGGTGGAGAGTAGCATCAACAAAGTAGAAGTTGGGAAAGGGAGAAAGCTCCAAAGTGAAGGAAGCTCAAGAAATTTCAGCAGCAAAAAGCACATCTTTGATAAGGCAGCTGGAGAAGCTTATCGATCTAAAGAGGATTTGGCAAAGAAATATGCTGAGAAGGGAAACTTGGCTAATGAAATGAGGGAGTTAATCCCTAAAGTAGAAAATATATCTCAACATAAGTCTTCTCTATTCACAATGAGAGATGTAGAGAAGAAAACATTCAATATAGTAGTTGCAGATGAGGATAAAGTATCTGAAATCAAGATGAAATATGAGAACATCAATGCTCCTGACAAAGTCAAATTCCATAGGAATACAAGTGACATGATTTATTAAAATTATTTGGGTCTAAGCCTGAATAATTCAAAGCTGTCAACTTATGCACTTAAGTTGGAAGGGTAGTTGAGGCAAGAGAAAGCATCCAACAGAGCTTGGAAAAATCAGGTCAAGATGCTAGAATCTGAAGGCCCTCAGGGAGTGAAATCCTCCTTAGAAGAAAAAGACAAGCTGATTCAAATCTTGAAGAAAAAACTAAATATGTCTTCCACAGAGCATCCACAAAAAACATAATTGGTTGCTCTAGAACATGAGAAGGATGCATTTCAACAAGAGGCATTGAATTACAAGGCCAAGGTATTGCAGCTAGAGCAAGACAAAGTGAACTGGTCACAAGGGAAGACAAAAGTACCAAGCGTGGATGTTGTTGTACCTTCCACTGTAGAAGTTGGGACAAGAACTGAAGGACTGGTCCAGGCTATGTCCCAAGATAGCCTGAAGGTGGGAGAGATCAAAGTTCTAAAGGGAGATATAGAGAAATTAAAGCAGGAAATGAAAACAAATTATGAAAGGGTGGCTCAGTTCCAGAAGGAAAATCAAGCTTTGCAGGAAAGAGTAAACAAGCTAAAGACAAGGTTGAGAGGCAAAGGACTGTTGCAGGGATCCAAACACATCATCTGGGATTTGATTGTTGTTGAAGATACCAAGTTCAGGGTGTACTTGAACTTCATCAATGACAAATATAGCATGGCCATCATAGCCAGAAGCAGATGCACCGTTGTAAATGAGACCTTGGATAACAAACCATCAGAGTGGGCCCAAAATGATATAAACCTATTGAATTCCATCCCCACTGCAGAACATCAGACCATTGGGGTCAAAGATAGGACTACATTGATCATTTGGGCAAGGAGGGTCATTGCATAGAGAAAATATCTGACATTCAAATTTCGATAGTAGAAAACCGAAACAATACAAAGTCAGTTGATGTTCAAATTCAAAAGAATGCTTACATTGACAAATCACTACAAACATCAAAATAATATTATTCCAAGGAAAAGTCACAAGAGATTAGGATGCCTTATCGTCATCCAAATCACAAGAGTCATTACGACCAATGACTAGGAGAAGAGGAAAATAAACAATGTTATTCTTACCAACAAATAAACTACCACATTGAAAAAGAATGAAGACAAAATCAACAACTTGTAGGGAAGCTTAAAATGAGAATCCCCATCCGAAAAATTATTCATCAAACAATTCCAATGAAATTAGATTTTGGATGGATCACTCCCCAGAAGATGCAACACATTAGTTTGGGAATTCGAAGGTTATATTATCTTGTTTCGTCGGGAGTCACAACTACAAGCACAAAAGATTTGAGAAGACATCACGTTCCAGAACAAAAGTTAAAAGGGAAGCCTTCCAGTGATTATGCTTTGAGGAAAAAGTATTTTTAAGGGGAAGACAATGTTATGAACATAAATATACATATAAAATAGATATTAATAACATAATAATTAAATAATAATTATTAATAATGAAAGGACATGTCTCAAAGGACATGACTATTGGTTAAGGGAACCCTTGCATGGGTATATAAGTGAGCCCTCATTCTCATTTGTAATCATCTTACTATTCATTCTTATATGTGTGTGTGTGTGTGTGTGTGTGTGTGTGTGTGTGTCCGTCTGGATTTGATTACTATATTCCATATATTTTGGATTATTTGTGCGTGACAAACTTTGTTTGTCTCATGGAACTCCCTCTAACTCCTTAGGAATGGGGAGATATGAAATATTTTGTCAGGTCAGCCCCACCAAAAAGTGTAGGTTAGCCCAACCAGTTTTACAAGTTGGCCCCATAAGTGAACACATAAAAACTATAAATATAGGATAGATGTGTACATTTGAATTGAATCCAAGCAAGAAGAGAAAGTACAAGTGCACAAAAATGATATGAGGTGTGCAAGAGGAGTCGAGGAGTATTATTGGGGTATAAAGGTGCATAATAAGAGTTTTCTTAGAGTTTTAAGGGTGTTGTATGAAGGACTAAGGTCTATGATGATGAAAAGTACATTGTTTTGAGGTTTTGATGCTGGAGTTTGGAATTATATTCTAGGAATGATGCTATGAGGTTTTCTAGGGCATGAAGGCTAAATATGACTAGGGTTTGAATCTATGTCTAGTTTATTAAGAAAGGAGAGGTTCTAGAGCATTACAGTTAAGGGTATAATGATGTTGTGAAATGCATGAAGTATAACGCATGCAGGTGTAGTCAGAAGTACTCTGTATATGAAGATATTGGATTTCTACATATGCAGGTCTTACTGAGTTGGTGCTTAGCTAAAGATATTGTTGTCTCTAGTAGGTTGGTTCCTACACAATATCTTGTCGAGTTGGTGCTCATATAAAGAGACTAGTGTCTCTAGTAGGTTGGTTCCTACACAATATCTTGCTAATTTTGCGCTCAACTGAAGATATTGGTTCCTACATTCTTTTATAAAAATAAGTTGTTGTGTTTTTCTCCCACAATGGTTTCCAAATTAAATTTTGTGTACTTGGATTTGAGTTTACATGCATTTATTGTCTTAAATTTAATGAATGATTGATGAATTTTCATTTAAATTAAAATGTATCTTATAATGGTTCACCCCCCTTCTTAGTATAATCATAAGTTCAACATACACCTCTCTCTCTCTCTCTCTCTCTCTCTCTCTCTCTACTGATGTAGCTCTCTCTCTCTACTGTTGTAGCTCTCTCTCTCTCTCCACCTTCCTCCCTCTCCCCCCCCTCTGTCCCTCCCTCACTCCCCCGCCCCAAATATCTCTCTCCCCCTCTCTCATTCTTTCCATCCTTCTCTCTCTCTCTCTCTCTCTCCCTCCCTCCCCCTCTCTCTCTACCTGCACCCCCTCTCTCCCATATATACTTCTCTATCCTACCACTCCATATCCCTCTATCTCACTCTTCCTCTCCCACCTTCTCTCTCTCTCTCTCTCTCTCTCTCCACCCGCTCTTCCCCTAATCACAAGAAAACACACACACTCCTTCTTAGGAACGTGCACACATTTTAAAGCATGTGCATGCTTCTACCGAGTAACCCATGTGCACTTCTAATCATGTGCACTACTCAGGAACATATGTGCATTGATGATCATGTGTTTCTTAGGAATATGCATGTATTCTTGATCATGTGCTTTCTCTTTCTCAATGATGTGTGCATGTTCCCAAATTATTTGATTTGGCAAGTGTATGTGGCGGTTTAGTGAGTATCGAGGCGATATGATTAAGAACATGTGTGTGTCCTTGTGTGCAAGAATTCCTTCACACCCCATTTCCACTTTTTTGACCCTCAAATTTGTAGAAGAAGCATTTATATAATAAAGTCCTAATGTGTGATCACAACGAAAAAGGGACATGACAAAGCTTGGGTTGGCCATGTATCTTATATAAATAAAATGAAGAAACAATGGATCATTTATTTGTGCATTGTTCTTTCACAAAGGAAGTATAGATGCAAGCTCTGAAAATAAAATGAGAAAGGGAATGAATGTTTTAAAAAGTGGCACAATGACAAAGTAGTTATATAACATCATCCATTACCTTGTACCATAATTTGGGGTCTTTGGTTAGAAAGAATGAAAAATCATTTCAAGAAAAATAGTTTTTACCAATATAGGTAAATCATCAAATAAGCTATGCTTATTGAAGAATAAGGAAGCGTGTGATATAAAAGAGACCCCAAAGTAATAAAAAATCCACATTTAGAACTTTTAATGGATTAATGGAGCTTGTCAAGTCTTTCCAAAGATAGGTAGTGCAGTTGGAAATTTATAAAAAGAAGAAACACATTTCATTACTTCCAAGGAAGGATGTGGTCAAGTGACAAACAATAGGGTATGTTTGAGTGGTTTGTGGGTGTTGTTAAAATCAGATTTGGACACATAATTTGTTGTCAACAAATGTTGGGGATTCTAAGCTAATAACTAATTGAGTGAATGGTAATAATAAAGTGGAAAACATAATGCTTCTTCCAATCATGGAAAAAATCAATGAGGCAAAGAATGAGCTCAATGAGAGAGAAACAAATTGTCAAAGGAAGATCTATCTATTCAATAAGGTCTACTGGTGATATAAAAAATAGGAGGAAGATCTTCTCTCGAAAAAGTTTACATACTTTTCTAATAAATGAGGTTTATGGCTATTGTAGTGGTTTTGTTCTTGTTGGTTCTCTTTATAGGTTTTAGATAGCTTTCATCTATTTTTAGTTAAGGATATAATTTTCTTGAAATATGGAGGATTGTGTATAATCATAAGTGTTGATAGGTTTTGTTTATGGGATGTGAAAAAAGAGGCATTTTTTTATTATTCTCCTTGAAATAAGAAATATTTGTTAGATATTTTCTAGATAAAGACTATGTAGGAGTTTTTTGAAACGTCCAATGTTTTGAGTGGAGACTCCACCCATCATTAGGGACACTTGAAGATTTTCATGTTTTGAAACATGTGCTGAGGTTTGAATTTAAATAGAAACAATGAAATGTGATCATTAAGGTTAGGAACTAGAAAACATAATCGTTGAGCATAAACAAATATGTGTGGATCAAAAGTTAACCATTGAGAGAGGAAAAGGTTAATTATTAAGAATAAAGTAAACTGAGATGTGAAAAAAAATAAAGGTATGAATGGAAATTAATACAAAAATATAGAGATATAA
>ML796490.1:50011-73085 GCA_009831015.1 Picea engelmannii | reverse complement strand
CTGTGCAGGAACAGATGAAGCTGCTCACTGTGGTAGAAAGAATGAAGAGATCCCAGGAGAAGCGTGTAGTACAAAAATAGATCACTTCCCTCCAGGGTAGGGTAATGGATGTGATGTAGAAGCTACAACCTATGCAGGATGAAGCCTGCAAGGTGTTTGAAGAGATTGATGGACATGGATCACAATTGGATCAAGTGGTTGCAATAGTAGAACAATGCCTGGAAGGACCTATTACAGAGTAGATGATTTGGGAGCTCGCTGAGTAGGAGGCTTAGGCAAAGAAGCAAGTCGAGGCAACTCAAGTTAATCTCAAGGCCTTCGAAGCAACATTTTCCATACCTGAGTGACTCGGAATGAGTCACAGGTGAGTGTTGGGGGCCTATTGGCCCTCAACCAAGTTTTGAGGAAACCTTGGTCAGACCTGGCCCACTTTTGGACTTTGAAACATTAGTCGAGGAAGGAGCACCCAGGCAGAGATGAGACTATGGATATCACTTATTTTGTGGGCTATGTGGACCCAGTAAGGGGTCCTCTAGGGTTTTTGTAATGGGTTTATGGGATGTCGGCCCATGGGTTCTCCCCATGTTTGGCCCTATTGTAAGGGTATGTAAAAGTATAAATAAAGAAGAATTTATGGTATAAGTAGAAGTATTTGGAGCTAAGTGAAAGAAGTTGAATGGATTTGTGCGAGGGAATGTATGTGTGTTAAGGATTTGTGCTTGATAGAGAGTTTGCTCTGTTCCTTGACCTAGTTTTGGAAGGAGGATCTGGTGCTCAGTGCATAGATCTCTTGTCTGGTGAGAAGTTTGACTCTGTGGCTTAGTGCATAGGAACGAATGAATGTAAGATTTAGACGAATAATAAAGAGACGAAGCGGTTGGTGGACGTATCCCCACACTGGGGTCAACCACGTACATATGGTGTCTTATGGTTTGCTTTGTGCAATGATTATCTATGTTATGTTTTTCTTAGTGCTTATATTAGATATGTAATGGATATATAAATGTTGCTTTAGTTATTTACTTATGTTAAAATGCTAGATCTGATTCACAGTGCTAAGTCCTAAGTGTTTTAGGTGCATAGTCTTTGTTGTTACTGCACTAGATCTATCCTTGGGTATATTCTGCGATGTCCATAAGGTTAATGAACTAATGTATGTCACTTCCTAAGCGTTAAAAAAATACCCTGTGAAGTGTTATTCTCACAGATCTGTGTCCCAACTTGGTTATAGACATCTGCGTCCTGTAACCCCCTTGCTTCTACCTCGTGTGAGACTTCGCCTGCCTCGTAGGTGTTGCCGAAAGGGTTGGTATTCAAGGTTTTTTTGGTGAGATGTTAAGCGTTGAACCCTTGGTCTGCCCCTGCTCCAACAAATGTGTATATTATGCATTTTGTGAATGAAATCGATGGAGTCTTTAATGAAAGAGGATGTTTTGATGACAAAGGTTTAAAGCTTATCAACAAGAAATCAAGTAAGGGTATGAGTGGGGGATCCAAGGACACTCACTATCGGTCTGAAGGGAATGCCTATTTTGTTTATTTTGGGTTTCCCATAGATCTTGGGGTTTTGGATTTATGAGGGAGGAGACACTTCTGGATGTTAGGATCTAAGGATGAATTTTTGATGGCTTTGATGACTAGGTTGGTAATGGTGTTAATAGGGTTTTTAGTCAGAGGTTTATAGGTAGAGGAAAATAGGAGGTCAATAATTTTAGAATAATAGTTGGAGGTATTCATAAGAACAATAACATTTCCTTTATACACTTTGAGGACAATGACATCAGGGTTGTCATTTAGGTGACGAATAGAATGAATTTGTTCTTTAGATAAGTTAAGTTTAGAAATTTTGGAGTGTCGAAGGATTCATCCATAGTCTTGCTTGATTTTTTCATCTTCATGAGAAGGAAGGTTGTGGGTAATAGATTCATTGGAGAAAATAATTTCCTCCATTGGGATGCACTTGGGGGATATGGAAAAGTTAAATCCTTTTTCATTAAGTTGGTGGGTAGGTGGGTCTAGGTTGACTGAGGATTAATAAATAAATATGGAAGGATTAGGGTTTGAGGTAGGATGGGAGGGACGATTTGTTGAGTTGGTGGTAAGGAAATATAAAGAAGGAATTCTCGGTACTGAGTATTTTCTTCTGGTAAGGATGTATGTAATGAAGAGGAAGCAAATATGGAGAGGGGAACCTGAGAAATATCTTTAGTATCTAGATTAGGGTTAAGGAGGAAGACATATTTTTTAGAGTCTAGGTTTTGGACTGGTTCATCTAGATTGGATTCAGGTTTGGGGTGGAGATAAATGGAGTCACAAAAAGGAATAAATGTACCTAATATTGGCAGAGACATGGTTTGAATCGAAAAAGGGGATGAGATCCAAACCTTTTTTCAAAAAAACATTTTTCTCCAACCCTTTTAAAAAAAAACATTTCTCTCCACCTCTAGGTTGAACTTGAACCTCCTTTTGCTAAACTAATAATCCCTCACAAATCCACAACATATTTTTTTGTTCTTCCTCCTCCCCACTCACTTGATCTCCTTCCTCTCTCCCACATCTCCATGCTTCCCACTCGAAGTCTCTCTCTCGCATGAACCTCACGTCATGGACAATAATGAACGTTTAAACACCCACATGCCTTCAATTCTTTGCATCAATTTGTCTCCCAACCTTACCAAGTTACCCCATGACTTTAACTCTCCGCCATCATAATTCATTTCTCTAGGAATTCCTTCATCTGACATTTTCATTACTATTCCATGTAGATTTAACTGTAACCTTGATTTCAAGCACTATGACCCAAAACCTATTTCTAAATAGTATTTCAATTATAACATTTCTTCAATAAACCTCCACTCAGATCATACCTTGTCTCTTCTAACCTCATACACTTTATTCCATGTTTTGACTCCATGGATCTCCACCCCGAACCCGACTACAAGATGGTCGAACCATTTGACAACTTGGACTCTAAACACTTCGCCTTTCTCCCTAACCTTAATCGGGACACTAAATATATTTCTCATGTTTCCCTCTCTAAATACACTTCCTCTCCATTACTCGTTTTATATCCCAACCCCATTTCAAATCAGACCATGTCTTTGACAATCTCAGTATATTTTATTCCTTTTCATGAATCCATTAATCTCCACCTCGAACTTGACTTCAAGCAGATGAACCAGTCCACAACTTGAACTCTAAAAACTTCGCCTTTCTCCTTAACCCTAATATGGATACTAAATATATTTCTCAGGTTTCCCCCTCAAAATACACTTCCTTGTAATTACATACATACTTACCAGAAGCTAGTAATTATTCTCAAGAACTTCCTTCTCTAGATGACCTTACCATCAACTCAAACAATCCTCCCTCATCCTACCTTGAACCCTAGTCCTTCCACTCTTATTAATTTATCCTCGCTCAAGATGGACCTTCCTACCTGCCAAATTATTTTTAAGGTACCATATGTAATATAATATGCAGAAATAAGAATATTCAGTGGATATCAATGGAACAAAAAAATATGAGAAGAGAAACACTAGAAATAACACCTTTATTCAAAGAAATCAATTTTCACTTGCCTCTTTGAGGGGGAAACATCCAACAGAGCAGAGCTCTATTACAATAATTCTCAATAAAATCTTTCTCATGCCTCCTACTCTTATTTATACTAATTCTATATTCTAAAGAACATTCTAGAGGGAGATATTTCTAGAAGCTGAAGCTTCTATTAGGTCTTCTTACATTGACTTGTTCACATTTATTAAAGAGGCCTTACTAACTAATGTCAGCCTTTATTACATGGAAAATATATTTAGGCCTTATTAACTGATGTCATCCTTTCTTACATGGAAAATATATTATTCTATCTATGTGAGGGGTTAGGTTCCTAACCTTCCCTCCCCCTCAAAAAATGTCCTTATCCTCAAGGCTTAAGATGAGGAAATTGTTGCAAAATGGTAGTTGGTTCCTAGGTGGCATATTCTGGTGGAGTATCCTTCCAATGAACCAAAAATTCCTGGATGGTGCGATGATAGATATGACACTATCTCTGGTCCAATATGGCTTGTAGTTGCAACCAAATGAAACCTTCTTCATCCAACTCTGGTAGGCTGGTCCGGGTGTGGAATTTGGTGCCAATCACTTTCTTCAGGCATGAGACATGAAAAATGGGATTTATCTTGGAGTGAATAGGAAACTCTAACTGATAGGCCACTAGCCCCACGCATTTGATTATAGTATAAGGACCATAAAATTTTGGTGCAAGTTTTTGACACTGTTGGGCTTTGGGTGAAGTCTTATTGTATGGTTGGAGGTAGAGAAACACTTGATCCCCTTCAACAAATTGATCTTCAAAATGACCCTCATCTTCATGTTGCTTCATGCGACTTTGATCCATTACCAAATTATATTTGAGAGTACAAAGAATTTTCATGTGGACAGTAACATTGTATTCAACTTCCTAAACTTTGGAGACACCCAAAATGTATGGGAGAACTGATGGTGGCTTTTGTACATAGACTCCTTCAAAACAAATCTTGCGAGTGGTAGTATGATAAGAGGTGTTGTACCACCATTCGTCTATGGGTAACCAATGAACCCATTGATGTTGTCTATCAGACACAAAACACCTCAAATATTTTTCCAAACACTTGTTGACCACTTCCATTTGGCCATCAGTCTAGGGATGATAAGTTATTTTGAGATGAAATTGAGTTCCTTAGATCCTGAATAGTTCTTTCCATAAATTGTTGTTAAGAGTGGGATCATGGTCATAAACAATAGAATGAGGAATTCCATGGAGTTTAAAGATATTATCCATAAAAAAATGAGCCATTGTGGATGTTATGAATGGGTGTTGAAGAGCATAGAAATGATCATTTTCATAAAGACGATCCACTACCACCATGGTGACTAACTTATTTCTTGATTTGGGTAAGCAAACAATAAAATCCATGGAAATATCTATCCAAATATTAGGTGGAAGTGGAAGTGGTTGGAGTGTACCAGGAGGTTTGACGGTCTCTCCCTTATTGTGTTGACATGTATCACATTCAACCACAAAGGTGTCGATGTCATGTTTCATACCATCCTAGAAGAAAGATAAATTTACCCTTTCATAAAATTTTGGTAATTTTTGTATGGCTTGTTGTAGTTAAAACGTGAAACTCAGAGAGCACCTTGGGTTTAAAGGATGATTGTTTGCTTAAATACAAGTGTCCTTTATATCAAAACTTTTCATTGTCCCAAGAGTACCCTAGATCATCTTGCGGATCCTATTGAAGCTTTTGGATTAGGATGAAAATTTGGGGTTCTTAAAAACGATCCTGTCAAACAAGATGAAACCAATATACTACAATGAAAGAGAGGGAAAAGAGGTACCCTTTATATTCATATTTCATGAACATAGAATTAACCACCACATTTTCTTTTCCCTTCTTGTAAACAATCTCATAATCATATCCAAATAGCTTGGCCACCCATTTTTATTGCTCTAGGGATGAAATTCATTGTTCTAGGAAGTACTTAAGGCTTTGATGATCCATTTTAATTTGGAAGAGTTGTCCCAATAGACAAGGTTTCCATAGATCCACTGCATGAAAAATAGCCAACATTTCCTTTTCATAAATCGATTTGCCTAGATTTCCATCCGACAACTATTTGCTGGTGAAACCCAAATGTCATCCATATCGCATGAGGACTACCCCGATTCCTCTCCTGGATGCATCACATTCCAGAACAAAGGTCATGGTGAAGTTAGGTAGGGCCAATACAGGAGTACTGCACATAGATTCTTTCAAGGCTCGAAAGGATTGGTCAGCTGCTGGAGTCCAAATGAAAGAATTATGTTTAAGGAGAGTCATAAGAAGAGCCACACTTTTTCCATAATTTTGAACAAACTTGCAATAATACCTCATTAAACCCAGGAAACCATGCATGATTTTAATATTTTTAGGGTGATGCCAATTTTTCATAGCTTAAATTTTCTTGGGATCCACCCTTACACCATCCTTTCCAACAATATGACCCAGGTACTCAACTTCATATGTGCCAACCTCACATTTATATTGTTTGAGGAAACACTAGTGCTTGGAGAGGAGATGAAGAAATTTATCTACATGGGTGAGATGGGTTGGCCAAGTTTTACTATAGATGAGAATATCATCAAAGAAAACTAACACAAAGTGATGGAGGAAAGGACAAAAGACATGATTCATGAGGCTTTGAAAAGTGGAGGGGGCATTACAGAGACCGAAGGGCATGAACAAGAACTCATAGTGGCCCTCATGAGCGAAAAATGCAATATTGGGGATGTCTTCCTCTTTCATACTTATATGGTGGTAGCTCGAACGTAGTTCAAGTTTGGTAAAGTATTGAGCCCCACTGAGTTCATCCAGAAGGTCATATATGAAAGGAATGGGAAATTTATCATTGATGGTATGTTTGTTAAGGGCACAAAAATCATGATACATGCACCAAGTTCCTTCCTTCTTGAGGACCATGACAACAAGGTAATAATAGGGGCTGGTATTGGGACAAATAACACCTTCTTCTAACAATTCTCTGATGATTTTATCAATTTTATTTTTTTAAGCAAAGGGATGATGATAAGGGTGAACATTGGGAGGAACAATTTCCAGGATTAAAGAAATTGAATGGTCATGGTCTCTGTGGGAGGAGGGAAGGCCCTGTGGAGTTTGGAGAATAGTGGGATGGTGGGAAAGGATCGCTTGAAGGTTGGGGTGTACCCGGGGTGTCTGAACTAATTGAATGGAATGGACTTGGGAAATGATTCTAGAATGACCTTTTTTGAGTAACTTTTTGATGTGATGGGAATTGGTGATCTCCAAATACCCTGTTGTAATGCCTTGGAATTTATATCATTTTCCTTCATGTTGTAATTGCATGGTTAATTCATTAAACTCCATGGTGATGGGGCCAAGAGTGCATAACCATTCAACACCAAGAACAATGTCACAACCACTCATGTCAATAACAAAAGTGTGATATTTCATGTTATACTCACCAATTTGTAGGCACACATTTTCACAACACCCTCAACATTTCATGGAACCACCATTGGCAATCATGAATTGAAAATTGTTGACAACACATATATAGCAATTGAATTCTTGAGCAAGGAAATGATGAATGAAATTATGAGTGCTTCCATTGCCAACTAGGATGATGAATTTCCTATGCTTAATGTAACCAATCAATTTGAGGGTTTGGGGAGCATAAAAACTAGTGAGAGAATTCAGGGAAATCAATGGTTCAACTTCTAGAGGATCAAAGGGTGGCGCAAAGTCATATATTTTCGGTAGCTCTGATTCAGGTGAAAACTCAACCTCTTCATTAGAAAGATCCTTTGAAATGGCCATAACAAGTTTATGTTCTTTACACTTGTTCCTGGGAAAGTATATATCATCACAATTTTAGAAAAAACCCTTGAGTTGGAATTCATCTATTGCTACCAGTGTTAATTTTTGGACCTTGAGAGGAGGGGCCTGAGGAGCAAGGGTGGTGGGTTTTGGGAAGGGAACAAAAGTGGGTTTTCTGATATGGGCTAAGATGATTTGTTGTTCCCCCTTGGCATGTTTATTTTCTTCCAACCAAGTATGTGGGCGATCCATGATGATCTGGGTTCAAATTTCATCCTTGAGGACACTCATAAAGCATCCCTAGAAGAAAGAATATGTCATTCCCTCTGTGCAGAAAGATAAGTGCTCAAAGGAAACAATAAAATATTCCACTGTTCCAAATTGTTTCAACTTGGTCATATGTCCTAAATGTTGGGTGTTCGTGTCAAAGCCTTCATACAAATCTCTAGAAAACTGTGACCAAGAAACATACCCTTGGTGTGCATTTTGATTCCATTTCCACAATTGTCATCATTACGGTGTATATTTTAATCTTGTACAATTATTTATTGCAAACATATTTTCAATAAAAGAACAAAAAAGATACAACGAAAAATGCACACATTACACAGATATTTTTCCCCTGGAAACCCAAACAGGGAAAACCAACATCTTCTATATTCATTCACTCATACATTGTTTACAATACAATATACATATAAGAGCCAACGAAATCCAAAACCCTAATCCATTGAACTGGATTAGTCAACAACCCTAATTCCTTAATCAGAAATAGAAAACCATTGGCAAAAAACCATGTGCTAAAATTTTTCCCAAAAATGGACATGAAAATCGAGGACCGCCCAAAAATGGACACGAAAAAATGAGGATTTTTTTTTTTTTCCGGGGGAAACTGCTCTGCAATCCCCTGAGAGGGAGCCTAGAGGCTCCCCATATTACCCCCCTGTGCACCAAACACAACATAGACCCTATTTCTATTTGTGCAAAGAATATAACACATATCCAACATTCTCCGACTTGTTGTTTTCTTTGCATACAAGGAGTTACAAGGTTACATGGTCAACAATCCAAGGCAACAATGCCCACAAATCCTCTGCACCAAGAGAAATTCTCAGTGCTCATAGATTTTTTTAATGAATCTGCAACATTCTTCAAATTATCCACCTTCATCAACAACACCTTCTTTTCTTCAACCATGTCTCCCACAAAGTGATATTGAACATCAATATGCTTTGTATTTGAATGATAAGTTGGATTCTTTGCGATAAAAATTGCACTATGATTGTCACACTGTATCCTTACATCTTATTGTACCAACCCAATACACAAACACAATCTTTGTAACCATAATGGTTCCTTTCTTGTATGAGTGGCTTCCATGTATTCAACTTCTATAGTTCAAAGTGCCACTACAGACTGTCTTTTGCTCATCCAACTGATTGCTCCTCCAAATAGGTTAAACACATACCCGCTTTTAGATATTCTATGATCCAGATATCCATCCTAGTCTGCATCCACAAATCCATGTATGTCCAACACTCTGTCCAAACCTATTCTTCCTTGGTAGCACAATCCATAACTAGTAGTGCCACAAAAATGCCTAAAAACTCTCTTTACTGTTGTCCAACGATCCTTCTCTGGTTTTGACATATACTTGCTCAAAACTCCCACTACATGTCTAATGTTTGGTCTAGTACAAATCACTGCATACATAAAACTTCCAACCACACTTGCATATGGAACACGAGACATGTCCTCCTCCTATTCCTGTGTCTTGAGACACTGGTCCACAAATAACTTTACACCTATAGGAATAGGGACCCTGACTAGTTTACGTTCCTTCATATTAAACCTCTGTAATATTGTATCCACATATTTTCTCTGATTTAACAAAAGTTTCCTATTTTTCCGATCTCTTTTGATTTCCATGCCCAAAATTAAATTTGTAGCACCAATATCCTTCATGTCAAATTTAGAGGACAATTGAGTTTTCACATCCTGGATAATATCCTTGCTGTTTTTTGTTGGACATAGTGTCATTAATGTGTTGTCATTGATGTCAAACAGTAAAATAGTATGCAGAGTTCATGTCGAATAAATATATGTAGTATGATAGTATGTAGAGATTAAATCTCAGGAGGGTTAGCGACTAAAGATCAGAATCTCTGAAGAGATGATGCACATGAAGCTCATAAGGGAAAACACAGTGCTGTCATGGAATTCAGAAACATAGAATGACTTGGATGATGTGCTACAGTCTCATACAATGTACGCTGTGATGGTAAACGAGATCGATGGAAATAATGAGCAGTTGATCGATGAAGATGAAAAGGTGAGAAGCCTCAACAGCCGTTTGATCAAGAAATTGACGATGTTGATCATCTCATGTAACAAGATTTATCCCACATTGGAAGTGCAAAAAAGTGTATGTAGGTTTATATACACAACACTCTCCATATCTTATCGACGCGTAGCGCAAGGGTATGGTGGGGGCTCTAGGTGTTTGGACTCCTCGAGAAGCTCACCAGTCTGGAGCTCGGGACGACTTGTCAGACCCCCTACCTTTTGGTCAAAGCGGTAATAACCGTCGATCTGATGACGAAGGATATCGAATGTTCATTGGAAATATAATTTATATATATATACATTGCACGTTGGTCATATTGGTGACCGTGGGCTTAAGGATCGTTAGAGGACTAGTCAACGATTAGACCAAATAAGGACCGTTGGATACACAAGCACCAGATCAACGACAAGGATAGATTGTAGAGAGCGAAGGGAGAATTAAACAACGTGTTATTTTCAATCCCACAATTAGTCTAGACCATCAGATCTTACATATTCAAATATTGACGACTGTGGTTAACTCACCAATAATCGCACAACTTCAATTGCAGAGTTTGGGCAACGATTTAAACCACTCGCAAGTTATGGCTCCACAATCCATGTCGAAAATTGGATCAATTTAAGTGGAAGGATAGGTTAAGTAAAGACAAAGACTATCTGATACGAATTCTCGAAGTAAATGAGGACTGTCTGATCTATTCAGAGTGCGCCAAGGTAGAAGTGGTCAACTTTGGCGCTGACCACTTTGGGAGAAAAGGGTTGAGAACAGGTAAGATCACCCGAAGGCTGAAGTACAAAAGAAAATGTGAACCATCTGATATGAAGAACACTTCGGGAGATATCAGGACCGTCAGATCATGCTTAGTGGAAGGACAGAGTAAGCCACAAATATCTCGAAAATAAACGTAATCCGTCTGATATGAGGAAACACTTCAAAATATATCCTGACCGTTAGATCGAGGAAAGTAGAAGGATAGGATAAGAAAGGCCAAAGGCCTGAAATCTCGAATAACCAAATTACTGACAGCTGTTGGATCGTATTAATCCTTTTCAGGTTAAAGAATGACCATTCAATGAAGTCAAGTTACTGGAGGTTTACACTTTGAGGAATCTCACTTCAGGAGAACTGGTAAGTGGAGAAGTCAAATTACCCGAAGTTATGAAGTCATGAGGATAAAACACATATCACTCACATTGAGAGTCCACATCATCAATAGTGACTTTAGCAAGTTACGTCACTCTGAGATTTTTTACTTCGGGAGTTTTACTACCAACAAATGACCTAAGTCCCGAAGTCCCGAAGTGGACATGAGTCATCTGATCTGAAGAACACTTTGGGAGAATTCTCAACTGTTAAATATTATGGACACACATCTGTTATTTGGGATATTTGTAAATAGGCTAGTAGTCTTAAAGGCAAAGTCCCAAATTCCTGAAGTAAACGAGAATCGTCCATCTCTTCATGGAAAGTAAAATCGTGACTGTTGATTTTTGATAAGCGATCAGGCACTCGCTTGGCCTAGCGCTTAGTCACTGCCTATGGTCATATGGAATAAGATAAATAAAGGTACAAGATAATACATCTCTTAATTTGATAAGCCCGTGGTTTTGCATTGTCGGTCATATGTAAATGGTTTGAAGGAAGTCCCACAACATAACTAGGTTTCTGCAGTATTTGCAAAGATTTGGATTTAACATTAATGTTTGAATAATAATAGTGATTATTTTTAAATGTTAAAATGAAGAGGCACGATGGTCCAAACAAAGGGAAAAAATGTTTCATAGCACACACCATTTGGAAGAATATATAAACGAGAAAGAGTAGTGAGAAGAAAGTGTCTCTGCAGTTTAGATAAGAAGATCAAAACAAAAGCAGATTTCAAGAAGAAGAACTGCTGGTTCTAATGGGCCTGTCAATGTCTTATTGAATATCATTTACATAAGAAGACAGAGAAACAATTATGTAATCTAGTATTTGATAAAGAAGACCTTTATTGGACTGCAACAAATTCATTGAATATTAATTGAAAGAAGCTAGAGAGAAAGAGATGAAGTTTGACTGCAGATAACTAGAAGACCATACAAGTAGAGGTTGCAGCAGAAAAGTAGAAAGTACAACAATTAATGATTCTAATAAGACTTGGAGAATTGATAGTATCTCAGTGTGTTTATAAAAACCTTGAACAGATTACATTAAAAGTGTTATAAGTGTTATAACCTGCATAAAGGGAGGAAGGGTGGAGCACGAGAAAACAAGTCAAAGTTCAAAAAAGTAAAATCTGATAGGACTTGTGTTAATGGCTGCATGAATCAAATTCACAGAAGAGCAGCAGAGATTGAATTCCATTGTGAAATAAGGGTGGTTGGGTGGTGCAAGGGTAGGTTGGAGCCTACAGGGGAGTAGGTGATTCCTTGTCAGTTGTAGCTGACTAAATAGAGGGTCGTAGCCTCCTTCCATTTGCAGCTGGTAAATAGGGTGTCGAAGCATCCTTTCTGTGGTAGCTGATAAAATAGGGGTCGTAGCCTCCTACCAGTTGGTGCTGGTGAACAAGGGCATGGGTGCATGCTGATCAATTGGTGTTGATCGAAAAGGAAGAACATCTTCCTTCTATGTAACTTGTAAAAACAAAATTTTGCATTTAATAGAAAAATAGTTGGTGGTTTTCCCTGTTGGGTTCCACGATAAAATCCTATGTTCATAAGGGTTTTTTGTTCATCATATATTGCTTAATTGAATAATTAATGTGTGTGCTTAATATATATTAAATTAATAAGAAAAATTAGGCAACACTGATTCATGCCCCCCTTCTCAACATTGCTAGATATTCCGTTTATTGGTATCAGAGCAAGGTTCCTTTAAGAATAGTCTAACAAACTGAAAGGAAGATCAAATTAAGAACACATGGATGGACAAAATATTTACACTGTGAATGGAACTCCAATACCTGGAAAATAAGAATACATATTTTGGAGTACAAGAATGGAAAGTTATTTGAAGGCATTGGGACTTGAAGTATGGAATTCAATGATCACTGATTACTTCCCACCAAATAGAGTAAGGACTCCAGCTCAAAATAAATCCAAGAAAATTAACTCAATGGCAATGAATACAATCCTTGATGGATTAACTGATGATGTCAAATAAAATATAGGTGAATGTAACTCTGCAAAGGAACTTTGAGACAAGATAAAAGACCTCTACTCAGGTGAGAAGTCGAATGAAACATTT
The DNA here is from genome assembly GCA_009831015.1 of Picea engelmannii. Taxonomy (NCBI): domain Eukaryota; kingdom Viridiplantae; phylum Streptophyta; class Pinopsida; order Pinales; family Pinaceae; genus Picea; species Picea engelmannii. The sequence goes on along the minus strand of ML796490.1, from coordinate 60,128 downwards.
CAATCAGAACAAAGTTCAGTCTACACCAATTCTAGTAATGAAGATTCTTTTGAAAAATACTCAGACATTGAAGTAAAATTCAATCTTGAAGCTAAGCTTGAGTGTGCTTTGGATGATCTGAGAAAATATAAACAAAGGTGTAAACAACTAAAGAGTCTCATGTTGGAGAAAAGGAGGAAACAATATTCAAAGAAGAAATAACTTGAGAAAATCATAATTGACTTTAGAATCCAAGTCCAACTGGATCAAGAGCGATTGGAATCCTTGGAACAATCTCTTAATAAGGAGCAACAAAAGTTTGAAGAGCTCAAACAACAAAAACTATAAAGTGAGGAAGAAAATCAGACCTTAAAAAGACAACTAATGTCCTCACAAGAGGAGCTACACAGTTCAAGAAAACAAGCAGCCATTGGCATGGAAGAAGCCAAGAATTTAAAACAAGAAGTTGTTGGACTCAAGGATCAACTGAAKATTGTTGAAAAATTCAAGAAAGGAACTGAAGCCCTTGATAAAATTATCAGTCTACAAAGATTTCCCTCAAACAAATCTGGCCTTGCATATGACTAAGTACACATGGTTAAAGGATCAAATCCTATTASTCATATTGATGTAGAATATTACAAGTGTTGTGATGATACCTCCAAAGAAACAACTATGAAGTAGAAGGATGACAATAATGAAAACTCCTATGCTCAAAGATTTGCTCATCCTCCCGACAAGAGTAAACTCAAAATAAATAACGATCACAAGCAAGAAGACCAAAAAACTCCCAAGTACAAGAGTGCATCCTATGGCTATTATTTTTATTACGGTCACAAGGTTGCTAAATACAAAACCAAGAGACACAGGTTGAAAAAACAAGAAAACACATGCGGTTCAAGTGAAATGAAATATCCTAGCAACAAGACTGGGCTTTGGTATGTGAAGAAAGAAAGTACTATTTCCCCTACTTTCAATACTAACAAAAGGGAGTTGACAAATAAATTTATTTTCAGAAGATCTTCACAGATGTTCATGGGTTATTGTTATTCATGTAATAACTATGGACATAAAGCTATGAATTGTACAGCATATGGAAGGAAAAACTTAAGGGTTAATAACTATAATCTTAAAGATAACCAAACAATAAATCAAGTTAAAAGCAAAAATTATAACTCCTTTTCACCTCTACAAGAAAGGAACCTAGAATGCTTCAGATGTCATAGTTATGGACATAAAGCGAGTAATTGCAGATTAATGCAAGTCTAAAAAAAACAAAAGTTCATTAGAGAGAAAAAGAAGATTTGGACAGAAAAAAACATCAAAAGAGGAATTTCTTATTTCCTCAAAAGCCCAAGATAAAAAATTTATTTGGTATGTTGACAGTGGATGCTCAAAACATATGATAGGAAACAAGGAATAGAACAGTCTAGGAAGCTGCAAGGACTATGCTCAATGAAACAAAATTATCTGATGGATATTGGAGGGAAGTTGTAAGAACAACAATATACATATTGACCATAGGTCAGCTCAGGATTAATAGTAATAATACTCCTTATGAACCCTGGTTTGGAAGAGCTCCTTCGGTAAAATACTTCAAGGTCTTTGGAAGTAAGTGTTACATCAAAAGGCTTGATGAGAATCTCGGAAAATTTGATGCTAGATCTGATGAAGGTATCTTTCTTGGATATGCTTCTACTAATAAAGCATACAGATGCTACAATCTTAAGTTACATAAGATTGATGAGATGCTACAGTTGTGGTGGATATGGCTACAAAGCCCATAACTGTTGGAACTCAAGAATACATTCAATGAGAAATGATTCATACAAATATGACAAGAAGAGTAAAGAAAAAATGGAAGAAAAATGAAGTTGTAGTAATATAAGATTAGAGAACAAATTTCAACAAACCAGGACATTCAAAGATGTGGATAGAAAAGACTGAACAATTGAACAAGAGTGAAGTCAATTGTTGCAAAAAGAATTGCAGTCATGTGACACGCATAGTATAAAATTTATCAAACGACTTTAGAGCGATGTACAGTAGAAAAGTATCATGGATAGAGATGGATACATCTGGCTAGAAATCAATGAAAATCAATGGACAAATCCAAGGGTCATTTGAAAAATATGAGCTACAATTGAGCAGTGTTCCAGTAGGGCAGAAGTATCCACAACAACAACATTATGATGTACAAAATGATATACATGACATCCTGTAGAGATAACAAGTGGAGAGACCTTGTCAGAAAGAGCTACCCCTTTTAGAAACAAAGGGGAAGAACAATTAGAGGCAGAGAGAGCAAGTTGACAGGGGGAGTTATTCAGTTATGGAACCTAGAGCATGATTGGAGGGGGAGTTACCGGAGTTCAGATATTGGTCAGTAGCATATAGAAAAATAGATCATAGGAGGATAAATCCTTTACCATTGATGTCTAAGGGGGAGATCAAATTCAGAGGAGAGAAGCATCATCATAGGGGGAGATTGTGTATGAAATTGGTGTGTTTCCATCAATGACACAGGGGGATATTGTTGGACATATTCTCATTAATGTGTTTTAATTGATGTCAAACAATATAATAGTATGCGGATTTCATGTCAAATAAATATATTAAGTATGACAGTATGCAGAGATTAAAGCTCAGGAGGGTTAGCAACTGAAGATCAGGATCTCAAAAGAGATGATGCACATCATAAGGGAAATCACAGTGTTGTCATGGCATTTAGAAACAAAGAATGACTTGGACAATGTGATGTAGACTCATACGGTGTATACTGTGATGGTAAACAATATCCATGGAATGACTGGGAAGTCGATCAATGCATATGAAAAGGTGAGAAGCCTCAGGAGTCGTCCGATCAAGAAATTGACGGTGTTGATCATCTCATGTAATGAGATTTATCCCACATTGGAAGTGAGAAAAAGAGTATGTAGGTTTATATACACAATACTCTCTATAGCTTATCAACATGTAGTGCAAGGGTATGGTGGGGGATCTAGGTGTTTGGATTCCTAGAGAAGCTCACCATCCTGGAGCCCGGGACGACGAAGGATCTCGGTCGTTCATTGGAAATATATATATATATATATATATATATATTGGTGACCTTGGGCTTAAGGATCGTTAGAGGACTAGTCAACGATAAGATAAAATCAAGACCGTTGGATACGCAAGTGCCAGATCAATGGTAGGGATAGATTGTAGAGAGAGAAGGGAGAATTAAACAACGTGTTATTACCAATTTTGAAATTAGTCTAGACTGTCATATCTTACAGATTCAAAGATTGATGACTGTGGTTAACTCGACAATAATCGCACAACTTCAATTGTGGAGTTTGGGCAACGAGTTAAATCACTCGCAAGTTACGACTCCGTAATCCACATCGACCATTGGATCAATTTAAGTGGAAGGATAGGTTAAGTAAAGATGAAGACCGTCCGATACAAAGTCTTGAAGTAAATATGGACCGTCTGATCTATTCAGAGCGTGCCAAGGTAGAAGTGGTCAACTTCGACGCTGACCACTTCGGGAGAAAAGGGTTGAGAACATGTAGTATCACCTGAAGGCCGAAGTACCAAATAAAATGTGAACTGTCTAATATGAAGAACACTTCAGGAGATATCAGGACCGTCAGATGATGCTTAGTGGAAGGACAACATAAGCCACAAATGTCCCGAAATAAACATCAGCCGTCTGATTCGAGGAAACACTTTGGAAGATATCATGACCATCAGATCGAGGAAAGTAGAAGGATAGGATAAGCAAGGCCAAAGGCTTGAAATCTGGACTAGTCAAATTCCCGACAACCGTTGGATCATGTTAAGCCTTTTCGGGTTAAAGAATGACCATTCGATGAAGTCAAGTTACTAGAGGTTTACACTTCAAGGAATCTCACTTCGGGAGAACCGAGAAGTGGAGAAGTTGAATTACCCGAGGTCCCGAAGGCCAAAGTTTTGAAGTCATGAGGATAATACATGTATCATTCACATTGAGAGTCCACGTCATCAACAGGGACCTCAATAAGTTACGTCACTCTGGGAGTTTTTACTTCAGGATTTTTACCACTGACAAGTGATCTAAGTCCTGAAGGCCGAATTCGTGAAGTGGACATGAGACGTTCGATCTGAAGAACACTTCAGGAGCATTCTCAACCATTGAAGATTATGGAAATGCATATGTTATTTGGGATATTTGTAAAGAGGCTGAAAGTCATGAAGGATTAAGTCCGTAATTCCCGAAGTAAATGAGAATCGTCCATCTCTTCATGAAAACTAAAATTGTGACCATTGATTTTTGATAAGCGATCAAGAACTCGCTTGGCCTAGCGCCTGGTCACCACCTATGGTCATATGGAATAAGAGAAATAAAGGTACAAGATAATACATTGCTTAAGTTGATAAGCCCATGGTTTTTCTTTGTTAGTCATATGTAAATGGTTTGAAGGAAGCGCCTCAACAGAACTCGGTTTTTGCAGTATTTGCAAAGATTTGGATTTAACATTAATGTTTGAATAATAATAGTGATTATTTTTAAATGTTAAAATGAAGAGGTGCGATGGTCCAAATAAAGGGACACAATGTTTCATAGCTCAAACCAGTTGGAATAATATATAAATGAGAAAGAGTAGTGAGAAGAAAGTGTCTCTGCAGTTTATATAAGAAGATCAAAACAAAAGCATAGTTCAAGAATAAGAACTGTTGGTTCTAATGGGTCTGCCAATGTCTTATTGAAGATCAAGAACAGAAGAAAACAGGGAAACAATTATGTAATCCAGTATTTGATAAAGAATACCTTTATTGGACTACAACAGATTCATTGAAGATTAAATGAAATAAGCCAGAGAGAAAGCGATGAAGTTTGACTGCAGATAACCAGAACACCATACAAGCAAAGGTTGCAACAAACAAGTAGAAAGTACAATAGTTAATGATTCTAAGAAGACTTGAATAATTTATAGTATCTTTGTGTGTTTATAAACACCTTGAAAAGAGTACAGTAGAAGTGTTATAAGTGTTATAACCTGCATAAAAGGAGGAAGGGTGGAGCAATGGAAAACAAGTCGAAGTTCAAAAAATTCAAATCTGATAGGACTTGTGTTAATGTTTGCATGAATCAAATTCATAGACGAGCAACAAAGATTGAATTGCATTGTGAAATTAAGGGTGATTGGGTGGTGCAAGGGAAGGTTGGAGCCTACAGGGGAGTAGGTGATTCCTTGTCATTTGTAGCTGACTAAATAGGGGGTTGTAGCCTCCTTCCAGTTGTAGATGGTAAATAGGGTGTCGAAGCATCCTTTCAATGGAAGCTGATAAAATAGGGGGTCATAGCCTCCTACTAGTTGGTGCTGGTGAAAAAGGGTGTGAGTGCATCCTGATCTGTTAGTGTTGATCTAAAAGGAAGAACATATTCCTTCTATGTAACTTGTAAAAACAAAATTTTGCAGTTAATAGAAAAAGAGTTGGTGGTTTTCCCTTTTGGGTTCCACGATAAAATCCTGTGTTCATAAGGGTTTATTGTTCATCATATATTACTTAATTGAATAATTAATCTGTGTGCTTAATATTGATGAAATTAATAAGAAAAAGTAGGCAATACTGATTCACCCCCCCTCTCAGTATTGTTGGATATTCCATCATTTTCTATCAACAATATGTCATCCACATACAAGACCAAATAAATCAAATGATCACCAATTAATTTAAAATATACATAGTGATCCTCTTTGTTTCTTGTGAAGCCAAGTCCCAACATATAAGTATCAAATTTTTGATACCACATTCTTGGTGAATGTTTTAAACCATACAAGGACTTTTTCAACTTTCATACCAACTCTCCTTCTGTTTGTTTCATGTATTTTTTTTTTTCCAGATCTCCATGTGGAATTTTTTTCTTCACATCCATCTATTCTACTTCAAAATCAAATGTAGTAGCAACACATAACATAAATATAATAGAAGTTAACTTGGAAATGAGAGAAAAAATATCACCAAAATCAATTCCCTCAACCTGGGAATAACCCTTTGCTACTAACCAAGCTTTGTATATCTCCACTTTTCCTTCTGCATTCAACTTTCTTTTAAATACCCATTTGTTGCCAATGGGATTTCTTCCAGTTGACAATTCCACTAGATCCCAAGCCTCATTCTTATCCAAGGCTACCATTTCTTCAACCATGGCCTTTTTCTATAGTTTTCCATCCTTTGAATCCACTGTCTCCCTAACAGTTCTAATATCATCATCATTAATAGACGAAGAGAAATTTGAACAAAAATCGGGTGGAGTATACCTTTCCGGTATCCTTTTTTACCGCATCGATATCCTGAATACTGGAGTATGATGATCTTCTTATTTTGATTCATGTTCTTATGTAGAGTCTGATTCATCATCCTTTGGCTCAAACTCTATTTTCTTTGGTTCTTCCTTACTTGGTAGGAATTCTTGTCTGATAACATCCTTCATTTCTCTAAATACCACATCTTGTCTATAAAAAACCTTCTTATTTTATGGGTTCCAATGCTTATAACCTTTGAGACCATATTTATACCCAATAAATATACACTTTTCAACTTTCTTATCTAGCTTACCCCTTTTTTCCTTTGGAACATGAACATAGGCCTCACAGAAAAATACCTTGAGATGTGTGAGAGAGGGTTTCTTACCAGTCCATACCTCATGTGGAGTATTGTCATCTAGTGTTGATGAGGGTGATCGATTGACTAGGTAACATGTAGTACCCACTTCCTCTGCCCATAATTCTTTCCCTAACCCAACACCACTGAGCATGCACCTTGATTTTTCCATTAGCGTCATGTTCATCCTTTCTGCAACTCCATTATGTTGAGGTGTATATGGAGTTCTCTTATGCCTTTGTATATCACACTTCTTACATAATTCTTCAAATTCATTCCTACAAAACTCTCCACCATTATCCGTCCTCAACACCTTAATTATTTTCTCTGTTTGATTCTCAACAAGAGACTTAAACTCTTTAAACCTGTCAAAGACTTCAGATTTCTTCATGAAGAAATATATCCAAGTATTCCTCGAGAAGTCATATATAAAAGAGACATAGTACACTAATTTTCCCAATGATTGAACTGACACAGGTCCAAGAACATCATTATGCACTAGGTGTAAAATTCCTTCTTCCCTCATTGCACCAAAGGTGAATCTTACCCGATTATGCTTCCCATATACACAATGTTCATAGAAATCAAAATCCAAAGAGGAGTTAGATATACCTCCAACCATACCTTTATCGTGTATTAGTCGAAATACCTTCTCTTCGATATGCCCCAGTCTTTGATTCCACAACATAACCTTTTCTCCATATACTATAGGAGTTTTTTCTTCTTCAACTTCAATATTAGGAACAATGGAACTATTACACCCATTACTAAGAGTGCTTCCTTGCATATTGTACAAATATCCAATCCAAACTCCCTTCAACAACACCATTTCTTGTTGAACCATCCTACAGTTTTCCTTTTAAAATACTGTTTTTACCCCTGCATCATCTATTTTTCTTACATAAATCATATTTCTAGCCAATCTTGGGATGTGCATAACACTAGGTAGTATTCTAATCCTTCCATCTATGAGCCTCAACTTGACTCAGGTGCATCTTTTCTAGCCTCAACTTGACTTTTCCATCATACATTTCATATTCACATAACCACTCCCTATGGGGATTCATATGAAAATATGTACCTGAGTCAACTAACCATGCCTCATGATCTGTATGTGTGTTTGAAGAAGACAAATACACATCTCCTCCTTCTTCCTTGGAGGTTTTTTCTTCTATAGACGGAGCACCTTTAGATCCCTTCACTTTCTTAATGCTTTTTGATCTACATTGATTCTTGAGGTGCCCTACTTTTCCACATCTCCAACATACCTTTACAAAACTTCCAGGAGATTTATATCTATCATTATAGTTAGGTCTCCCAATTGAGGACTTAGATCTATTTCTTTCCTGGGAGCATCCTCTTGCAAATAATGCATATGTTCTTTATCCTTCCATGTTCTTTTGTCTCATCTCCTTAGACAACGAGGATAAAACCACATCATCAAAACTCAAGGTAGTTTTATTACTACCTATGGCCACAACCAGAATATCCCACAAGTCTGATAAAGAGCACAGTAAACCGATACACTTATCTTCATCTGAAATTTTAATCTCAACAGATAATGACTAACTTACCACAGTATTGAAGGCATTCCGATGCTCTATCACCGAGTCTCCATCTCTTATCCTCATGTTATACAATTTTTTTTGTAGGAACGATTTATTTACCAGGGACTTAGAATGGTACACGTTCCTCAACTTATCCCATAACTCCTTGGTTGTAGCTTCCCTTGATACATTCAGTAATACTGAATATGAGAGACACAATCAGATTGTCCTTTTTGCCTTATGATCCAACGTTTTCTAGTCATCTGTTGATGTTCCTGTAGGTGTAGTACCTGGATCCACCATGACCAATTGATCTATGTCTACCAATAGATCTTACACAACTCAAAATGTTTCCCATTAAATTTCCCAATATCTATTTTTGAATTGCTTGCCATTTCTCTTCACCCGAAGAATCAATACCGTAGATATCCCACTATAACAAGGCTTATCATGGTCTCAAGCCAAACCTTTGACCACAAAGGCATCCCCGTGAAGCTAATAATTTCTCTGATACCAAATGTAGATTTTAACCTTGTACAATTATTTACTGCAAACAAATTTTCAATAAAAGAACAAAAAACATACAATGACAAATACACACATTACATAGAGATTTTTTCGCTAGAAACCCAAACCGGGAAAACCAACATCTTCTATACTCATTCACTCATACATTGTTTACAATAAAATATACATATAGGATCCAAAAACATCCAAAACCCTAATCCAATGAGCTATATTAGTCAACAACCCTAATTCCTTAACCGAAAATAGAAAACCATCGATGAAAAACCATGTGCCGAAAAACCACAGAAAAATGGACACGAAAACTGAGTAATTTTTTTGTTTTCGAGGCCATCCCCCACCTTACCCCCCTGTGTGTACTAAGCAAAGTAGACTCTAGTTCTAGTCATGCAAAGAATATAACATATATCCAACATACAGATCCAAATAGAGAGTTCCATAAAAAATCTTGTTTAACTCATCAACGATACCATGGAAGGAGAAATATTGTGCCATATGAGTAAACCAGGGTTGTGGATTCGAGCCATCAAATTTGTTTACCTCGACTCTAGGAATATGGGGGTCATGGGGTAAGGAGTTGGAATGAGAGTGTAGAGGTTGGTTGATTCAACACCTTCAGTATAGAGAGGTGGGTCAGAGGAGGAGGGACCCTGGAATTTGTTCATAAATTGGTGTAGAGTGGAATGGACTTCATCAATTTGGCTATCGATCCGTTCTTGGATAAGGTCCATGTTCACATGTATGGTCAGAATATCCTTGTTTACTTGGGCCCGAACAACAGTAAGTTCAATACTCATTTTTTGATTGGTTTCTTCTTGGTAGGTAGAATTCATGATGGTATGAGGGGTGGGTCGACCAAAAAAAAACAAAAAACAGACAAGTGATATATACCACTATGATTAGGGAAGCGAGAGGAGACCAATGTGATAAGTGGGGAATAAGGGTGTTGAGAAGGGTATGGGTCCATGGGGTGAAAAAAAAGGTAAAAATGATAGGTATCACAATGATCAATATGAAAAGAGGAATCCAATGGGATAGGTCTCAAATAAGAGTGCAAGCAGGCCATAATTTTTTTTTTACTCTTATGGAGTTATACTTCGATCTAAATAATATTGTAGTGTCGAAATACCCAAATTCTTAATAGGAAAAAATGTGTAGTAATTTTTCAACAAGAATGTAAGAGACAAGGTTGAATGGAAATATATATTGTATGTTCCTTTTCTGTTCTATTTCCGACCCAAGAGTTAGGATTTTCAGGGTTCCTATAGACAAGAGTTTTCCATGTGCAACGACTCTTTGATATACATGTGGGTTCGAACAATAGTACTCAACCAATATCTCATGGAACAAACTAAGGAGGCAAGACCGTAGCCTTTGCCGTCATAGATGATTTTAGGGGCTAAATTTCGCTCATGGGCTAATTTTCCATG
>ML796489.1:151576-180731 GCA_009831015.1 Picea engelmannii | reverse complement strand
ATCCTGCATCTGATGAATCTCTTCCCCTTGAATCATACCTTTATTCTTACCTCTCTGTCTGAAAACTTCTTTGAATGATATTTCTACCTATCTTTTTGGTTATGTTTATCTCTCTTGACTTATTTGCAAGATGTTGTGTATAAAAATATAATGCTTCTTATACCTGCTACCTTTTGGATTTATTGTCCATTGGTTCTTCCTTGTGTAATCAACTGACATATATGAAAAGAATTCAAGAATAAGAATTCAAATATTCCTGTGTAATTATCATCCATTATAATAATTTTCCTTTATCTTTGAACCACTCCCTGAACCAGTCTATGAATCCATGCTCTCGTCCACTATCATATATATGTCCAAACCTGCTAAGTGTTCTTACGAATCCATCTCTGGCCATAATTTCCAAGACTCTACTACACAACTGTCCATAATGTTGACCCATATGTCACTGTACTATCATGAAGTCTTCGGCACTAAAACTAATCAATCTATCATACTGTAATCATGCTAACTGAATGCTCTAAATATGTCTACTCAAACTATGCAAGTTGCTCGAAGGATGGTTCTCTGGTATGTATCAGCTACCACATAGACTCCCTCTATCTAATATTAATATTACTTGGGAGTCTCTAAGCTGGATGGCTCAGAATAATTCTTGCTATGATGCAGAGTCATCTTCATTAGTAGATTCATCATCTCTCTAAAATATGACTTTTTTATTTATATATGTGGATTCATGTTTCACTACAATACGTGAAATTACAATCTCTTGAACCTATTCCTTATTTACGTGTCCTTCTTTTATTTCATTTCTTTTCCAAACCTTTATGTATCTGACATCTTCCTTTTTCTTTGTAGATTAATCTTCATCTCGTTCTATTGTCAATCTTGCGATCTTTGGGACCTGGTCTTTGTTCACCTGTTCTTTTTTTTTTCTTATCCATAATTTCTTATATCTAATATCATTGTTCTCTTTCATGGAAGTATCGATGAAGCTTCTATAATAAAAAACTATGTTTCCAAAGTTATGAAATTTATAACATCCAATGTTATGTGGGGCCACATAAGTATTTCTTTCTTGAACATTTTTTTTATAATCCCTGCAATCTCCAACCTTATGTCCAAATTTAGTACAATAAAAAAGTTGACCATAAAAAAAAATTACATACCTAGGAGTGAATGATGTTCTTTGTGGTGTACTCATTTTGAATTCCTTCCTTGACTGATAATGATCATGATTGAAGCTTCTTTTTGGCTTGAACATGGATGGTCTTCTTGAAGATGTATCTTTATTAGTTTTATTAGATTTTGGTTGACCATGATTCCTTCGTTTGAGTACTTCTGCATAACGCTTACCCTTTTCTTCATTCTTATTTTCTAGCAACCTAGAATTCTTCTCTTCATTCACTACAAATGATGTAGATATTTCTGTCTCTTCAACATTATTGTTGATCTTGATGATTTTACTTCTCAATGTGACAACTTCTTCTTCAAGCTTCTCAACCTCTTCTTATTTCTTCATTATTTGAGACTTTATGACTTCTTTTGTTCTCTTTGCTTCTTCAAGATGGATTTTTAATGTGATTATTTCATCTTCAAGTCCCTTCTCTTCTTGACCAAACGTTTCCTCAATATGGTTTAAATCGTTAGTTATTTCCTTAACATGATCTGTCCATATATTCTCTCTCATTCTTGTTTCTTCCTTTTGTGCTGCTATGTTGGCTTCCAAGTACTGCTTTTGATCTTCAATATTTTCTTCAATCTTTTTGGCTTCTTCTAGCTAAGTTCTTAAGTTCTTGATGACATGTTGGGCTTCTTAAAAAATATGAACACTTTCCTTTTGTTTCATCAATTCTTTATTGAGTGAATTTTTTTCTTCTCTTTCTTTTATTAGTTCATCTAAAGAACTGATCAGTTCTGCTTCATAATTGTCTTTTATTTCAATTAGTTTTTTTGTCTTGTTTCCTTCATGGAATTCCATTTCAAGATGTCTGTGTTTTTCACAATTAAAGAAAAACAACATACTTCTATTGATTATGTAATCTTCATCTTCTCAATATGTTTGACATGATGAACATCTTTCTTCTTGATTTGTACCTGCATATTCTTTGACATTCTCTGACTCTATGATGGGTGAAGAATAGATATTATGTAACTTATCCCAAATTTCTTTAGTTGATGAAAATTTACCCACATTATTCTTTATTGAGTCATATAGTCCTTATAAAATGAAATCCATTGCAATTTTATTATTTTGTTTTAGATCCTTTTTTGTTGTATTCTTTTCCCTTTTTGAACTATCATATCCTATAACAATTGATTTCCAAATATCATACCCCTGTGCCTTTAAAAATAATTTCATCCTTCCACTCCATATCTCATACTTTAAACCATTATGAACATTAAAAAATGGTACTCCATTCTCAAAATAATTCATGATCTCCTTCCAGTGGTTAAACGGTTTCCTGAAGGAACCTGCTCTGATACCAATTGTTGGACTACTTAGAGGGGGGGTTGAATCAGTAATGAGAAGTTATACCAATTATTAGTAATTTAAACCATAATGTATATTATTTTACTTATTCAACCATGTCCATTTGCTCATCATCAATATATTATTGTATCATAAGCATTAGCATTCATCAGTGCATAATAAACAACAACAAACACGTTCACACAATGCATGGTACACCAATATTTACGCAGAAACTCAATGCAGGAGAAAGCCAATAAATGTTTTTCTTATATGTCAAGAATTACATTCAAGGAAGCACCAAATTCCAATTCTCCAGCTACAACTAGAAGGATGTTCCTACACCCTATTTTATTAGGCTACAACCTGAGGGAAGCTCCAACTCCCCAATTCTCTGGCTACAACCAGAAGGAGGATACTACCCCCTATGTTCTTCGGCTACAACCACCTATCCTTGCACCATCCAACTGCCCTGAAATATAAGTAGAATGATGGAACCATTGTCACATTTTCACTGTGAGATATACTATTGTAAACCTATACCAATCTGTATGACTTGTAATTAAACTATACCAATGTCCTGTAACCAACCTATACCCGTGCCTTTCCTATACCGACAAAACTAAATATACCAACAACATGTACCAATACTCTCCTCAATATATCAGATCTAATAACATAGATCTCATACCCAAAATCACAAGAATATCACTCAAACCATGTGTCGACAATGCACATCAATCATGTACATCTACCATGTACATCAACACTATACAAATATAACCAACAACATGTACCAATCATGTATCAACAACAAACCAAACTATGCCTCAACAAGATGTATCAAGATCACCATGTACCTCAAGTATGTATCTCATTCATGTACCCAATCATATACATATACCATATACCAATAACATACACCAAGATAACCAAAACGATTCGTGTAGCAATGCACCACACACTCCATAAATCAAATACCATAAATTCTCACCTCAACCATGTGCCACAAACTCACTGTTATATAGCCTTTATTTGTACCAATAACTTCAGCAACATACCTCAACTAAAATCCCTCAAACATGAACCAATACTAAACTTTAGTAGATATACCTCAGATCAACTCTATAGCAAGCCCTAAACTTTCAAGAGGGAATCCAATGGATTTACAAGGAAAACCCTCAACTAGATTCATAGATTCAACACTGCACATATGAAAACTATACATTTTATTCTTGTAGCATTATGCTTCCATGGTTTTGTTGTCGTGATTCTATTGTTGAGAATCTAATGCTGTTATTTTTCTGCCGTGATTTTTCTACTGTTGTTTTTCTGCCACACATTTTCTTTCATGGTTTTTCTATCGGACTTTTTTTGCCGCGATTTTCCTACCATGATTTTTCTGTCACACTTTTTCTGCCGCACTTTTCCTGTCGTGATTTTTCTATCGCACTTTTTCTGTTGCGATTTTTTTTTCCGCACTTTTTCTCTATCAATAATACATGCCCAAATAATCTTTCACAAAATAGATATTCAATGATATTCAATAGGTGCTAGTGGGAGAGAATTTCTCTCTTATTTATACTTCCATGTAGCTTCCTCAATAAGCTACCTTCTAACCAACTTAACCCACTTTCTTTCTTTTAGGGCTAACCCACTTCTAACTCACTTTTCTACAAATAGTAAATTCTCCACTCCTAGTTGCAACTAACTTTATTATTTATTTAATTTCTTTTGCAACCACTTTGACTTGTCTATAAATAGTAAATTTTTGTTGCAACCACTTTATTATTTAAATAATTTCTCTTTGCAACCACTTCGACTACTTTATTATTTAAATAATTTATCTTTACTCACAACTTCTTGTTGCAACTAACTTTTCTATAATTAGTTAATTCATAACTTATTTTCCCTTAACTAACTTATTGTTGTTGCAACAACTTTATTTTTTAATTTATTTCTTAGTCAACCACTTTGACTATTCAATCTTCTCATTACAACTACTTTCCAATAATTACCATACTCACAACTTCTTGTTGCAACTAATTTATTTTTTATTATTTTCTTAATGCAACAAATATAGCCATGATTAACTCCTAGTTACAATCAATTTGACTAGTACACTTTTTCTTGGAGCTTCTAGAATAATTGACTTATTTGACCTTCTAAGGGTTTCTAGATAACTCATGAGGTTTCTCCAACTTCATATGGCTATAACTCTCTAGTCGTGAGGAGTTGTGACATTCCACATATCACCATAAATGTCATGACATATAATATCCATCTAGAATATTCTTACCTATAAATCCACTAATATTCATGCCTTTATATCTCAAATAGACTCAGGTCCCTTACCCATGCCTTTGGGTTCACATCAATCACTAAGGGTTCACATCAATCTACAATATCACTCTCCAAGAGTAGACCTCAATAACAACCAACAATCCAGACCAACCGTCCATCAACCTAAGCCAATTGTCTAACAACAAATTCTAACCATTAATAATTCTTTGTGTTCCTTTTAGATTTAAAAGATGGTTGTGGATGGGCCTCAACAACAATTATCAAATAAATTTAAGAAACAAGTCTTTATATATTTCATGAAATACAATACTTGTATTCAATTTTTGTATTCAATTTTTTCTCTACAAGATGTGAGGATAACACCTTCTCTACAAGATGTGATGTGAGGATAACACCTTCTTTAATGATAAATGGCATCATTAATTGAAAATGCATGTTAAACCTTTCATAACCCTGAATCAGAATTTTCCTCTTATGATTTTACATTTATGCTCGTATGCACTTTTATATGATTTTATATTTATTCTCGTATGCACTTTTACCTATAAGTTACAACTAACATATCCCCTAAACAGGGAAGCGAATATTGAAATTTGTTAAGTGTGATAATGTGAAAGAAGGAATGCTATATGATATAGTTTTAGCAGTGGGAAAACGAAAGACCTACATGGAGATTTGTAAAGGTCAATAGAGGCCAAGGATGGGGATGGGGATGATATAGAGGATAGAATCTCAATTTTGGAAATGAAGTAGTCATTCTACTTGATGATTATCATGCACTAGATTACCTATTCATAAAAATTTAATAAAAAAACTATGATGCTTAATGATTTATTGCTAAACTCATGCAATACACAACCTGCTTAACTTGTAACAATTCATAATCTTATGAAATGGTGATATCTTTGTGAGAAAAAATATTTTATGGATAGTAGGATAATAAAGGGAATGCAAATGTGCTTTGGACATTTTTTTGAATATGGCGACGAGTTTGCGAGCATAATGATAACTCAAGGAAATCAAAGGGAATATTTATAGGTTTACTAGAAAGACATAAAAACACCTCAATTCGTTAATGATTTTGTTAAAGAGTCTTATTTTTTTTTTAAATTTGAGGTAATTTAATATAAAGGTTATGTCAACTTTTCATTAAAAAAATTAAACATGGGAAAAACAACGACATGGAAAAATTAAAAGATGAATGTATGATAAAACAATATCATGCTATAAAAAATGTTACTTTATAACATATTTTTTAAATTTCAAAAATTCGAATTTTAATATAATTTCATCACAAAAAAATTTCATTCAATTTAAAAAACTAAGAGTACATTGAAACACTCCATAAAAAACTAGACATTAAAAAATGGGTCGTCGAAAAAATAGTTCTAATGGTAACATGGCTGGTAAATGACCCTCTCATCAACCACTAAATGTAAAAAAAATAGTTTTAATGGTAACATGGCTGGTAAATGACCCTCTCATCAACCACTAAATGTAAAAAAAAATAGTTTTAATGGTAACATGGCTGGTAAATGACCCTCTCATCAACGACTAAATGTAATGCATTGAGTGGATAATAAGCGAGTCCTTCTTATTGGAAGAAGGAAAATTAAAATTAAAAGGAATACAAAAATTAAAAATACAATTGTTGTTTTCTAATGGTTACATGACCAAAGTGGAGTGATCAAAACAATACCACAAACATTGGGTTGAAATAAGTAATGATATTAAGTAAAGATCATTACAATATCTATTTGGAAGGTTCCCAAAAGAATAGTTTAGTGATAAATGGGTTTTTCATATATTCTCAAAGAATATCAAGAAGAGGAGAAACCATATCAGGTGAAATATGTTTGAATTTCTATCGTTGAACTCATTTTTTTAATCTTTTATGTTTTATATTTCATTATGTATTATCATTGAAATTTATATGTGGCTAGATTTTTTATGGTTTTGAATAAATTCAATGAATACATTGGTAAGCTTTCTAAAGATGACCAAAAAGAAAAAAAAATAGACTATCAAATGTTGCTAAAAGTATATTTAAAAGAAACTTTATGGATTGGATAGAGGGTAAGAGGATCACCAATGAGGAGGCATGAGGAGTGGGCCCTTACTCACCATTGTGATGAAAATCCATAAAGGCATGATGGTAATTATTTATTTTGATATGAATTTATGTTTCTCTTGTTGGAACCTCGGGTTTTGATGTTTCATCACGCCTATATTGGAGATAGTTGGTTGGTTAGTCAACTTGTAGCTGGAGATAGTTGGTTGGGTGGTTGAAAAGACAATAGGTCGGACAATCGACTAGTAGTCAGAGATAGTCGGTTGATGGATTGAACAACCAAGAAATAGAATACATGTTGGATGACTGGATGGTCAGGTCGAATTGTAAGTCGACTAGCCAACGCAACAATGTGGATTTGCTGGGAACCGTTCCAACCACTGACAATTATTTGTGGACAAGATATTCCCAATTTAAAGGAAATTGGATAGATCATGAGACTATAAATAAAGGACACTATGCATTGATTTCAACAATATAGTGAGAAATAACGATTTTATTCAATGATGCATTGTAATGTTTTGATCACAATGCATTGTGCTTAAGTGATGAGGTTGTTTCTTTAGACACCACCGATCTTCTTGGAGTATTATTACTTCTTTTATTTCTACAGATTCTATTTTTTCTTCTCAGGGTTACCCCCAATCCCAACATGGTATTAGAGAAATTGGTTTTGACCTCACCTATTGTCGACAAATATGTTGAGTCATAACTCATGGACATTGACTTTGGGTTGTTGATTTGTTTATTATAATCCACTTAGATCATATCAGATATGTAAGATATTGAAGATGGCTTCCAAGATTGATCTTGTTATTTTGAATGGAATCAATTATGTTATTTGGGCACCATCCATGGAGACTTTGCTAAAAAGAAAAGGGCTCTGATAGTATACTAAGGACGCTATTCCAAATCCAAAGGATGAACAAGTGAAATTTTCCATCAATGGGAAGATAGATGAGGTTGATGGGGTCACGACGACCTACATTTATTGAAAGATTCAATTTCATACAAGTGGGATTGATTGTACTCATGAAGTATGGAATAAGTTGAAGTCTTTGTTTGATAAGGTCGATGAGAGTCAAGTTATGCAATTGGATAAAGAGATGATCTCTCTTTATCTGCATTCCTTTCAAATAATTGAGGACTATTTGTCTTATTTCGAATAAATGTAGTTGAAATTGGGCAAATGTGGGAAGAATTTTCGAAGAAATATGGACAACTCATTCAAATGGTTCTGATGAATCTGAGAACACTGTTTGATGTGTTTTGTTCCACATTCCATATAAATTGGAAGAAACATGAGGAATATGGTAATGAATATACCTTTGATACCTTATGTGGCTTACTAATTAATGATCAAAAGAGGTTGCTTGAGGAAAGGAATCTTGGTAGTAAACATCAAGCTCACTTGCTCAAAGGAAAGGAAAAGATAAATTATAAGGAAAGATGACACTTTGATGCTCCTATGCATAGAAAGGAATGTCCTGACCAGAAGGATAGACTGAAGACTGATGATTCAATGTCTATCTAAAATAATTTAAAGAAGAAAACATGCCATTATTGTTGAAATAATGGACATGTGGAGAAAAACTTCTAGAAGAAGAACTCTGAACTATAAGAGAGGGTTAAGTAGATCAAAGGCAATGTGTTGGATTTCCATCAATTGACTGACAATTTTATCTTCCAAGTTGGAACCAATCAATATTTATTTCTCACACCTCAAAGAATGAGTGGCTAGTAAATTCTAGATGCACCCATTATATGACCAAATATGATTCTTTGTTCCCTTCCTAGACAAAGCTTTTGAGTGAAAGATTTATGTAGTTAATGATTTTTCCATTGATATCACCAGTGATGGTAATGTTCCTAGTCGACATGGTAGGAGTTTTGATGACTATCATGTAATTAATCTAAGTGAAAATATATTATTGATTTCCCAACTGACGTAGACTGGTAATATTGTTGGGTTCTAGCTAGATCAATTCTTTGTTAGGTATTTTCCAAATGATAGGTCAATTTTCACTGAAGAGTTTCATGACTCAAAGGATGGACTGCATAAGTTTTTTGATCTACATCAACCATATCCTAGACATACTTCTCTCATTTCCCACACTGACGATTGAAGCATAATTCAGCATGAATGACTTTGACATCTAAATTTTTGAAGTCTAAAATTTAGGGTCACACAAAACATGGTTACTGGTCTACCCAAATTTTTCCCACCTAATGGAGTTTGTAGAGGATGTGTGTTAGGAAAACATCATCAGGAACCTTTTGACTTCGACAAATCTTGGCATGCACAACACCCATTGGGGATTCTTCATAATGATCTCTATTGTATTAATAATCCTTCAGTAGAAGGTGATAATTACATTTTGACCTTTATCAATGATCTCTCATATTTACTTGGATCTATTTCTTGAAAAATAAGAAAGGAACTCAAAGAATTGGCCTAAATATCAATGTGATTGACCTATCAAGTGTTTGATATATAAAAATGGAGGATATTATGTGAATTTAACTTTTGAAGAATACCTTTCTCAATCTGGTATCTCATAGTAGAGGTTTGTTCCTCATACTCCTCAATAGAACAATGTAGCAAAAAAAAAGAATTGTACTTTAGTTGAAATGGCTCAATTCCTTTTGCAAGAAAAAAATATGCCAACTAAGTTTTGGGATGAAGTTTTTTATTGTGCCAACTATCTCTTGAATCGTATTTGGACTCGACCTGTCAGTTTTATGACTCCAGACGAGAGATGGTGTGGAAGTAATCCCTTAGTCGACCACCTCATAATATTCAGATCAATTTCCTAGGCCCGTATTTTGGATGATTGTAGGAATAAATTGGATGCAAAGATCCATGCTTACATCATGATTGAATACTACGAAGAATCCAAATCATCTCGATTGCTTGACCTTGTCAAACAATAGATCATTACCAGAAGAAATGTATTTTTTGATGAGAATTATTCAAGTATTAAGTTGTTAAATGCTTCCTCTGGTCTATTATAGGCTAGTCCCTTTTGATATTATTTCTAACACTAGATCAAATGTTACCTTCTTTAGCATTTCGATCGAGTGGTCTAACTATGTTCCTAAGTCGATCAAATAGTCGATCTCTTGGTTGGTTGGTTCTCATTTTGTTTCGACTGGAACTTTTACTTCTCTTGATAAACCTTCTAAAGTGAATGTTAATTCACCATCCACTTTCCTCCCTCGGTGGGATACTAAGGTGATTGAAGATGTTGGAATTGATGTTAATGCTGACTCTTCATCCCATAAGACTCAAAATCAAAAGTAGCAGGTCAATGTTGCTTTGATGACTCATGTTCTTGAGACTTATGATCTTGTCTCTTATACAAATGCACAAGGACAACCTAAATCAAAGAAAGATATGCAAGATGAGATGAACTCTTTCTTAAAGAATCACACTTGGGATTTAGTTCATTGACCTCAAGGGAAGAACATCATAAAATTAAATGGGTTTATAAGACCAAATTTACCTCTGAAAGTGTCATTGAACATCATAAATCTCATTTCGTCACAGAATGTTTTTCTCAACAAGAAGTAATCAAATACATTGATACCTTTTCCCATCTAGCAAACATGAATTTTGTTGGATTGATTATATCCCTTGCTTCTCTCTTCGGATGGAAGATCCACAAGATGGATATTAAAAGTTCCTTTATTCATGGTGAATTTTCTAAATAAATATTTATGGAACATCCCCCTAGTTTTTTGACATATTCTAATCATGTTTTTCAACTATATAAGTATCTTTATGGTTTGAGATACAATCTCAGGGCTTGGTATGTTAAGACAGATTATTTCTTTCTCAATCTTGGATTCAAACATTGTGAATCTAATCATAGTCTTTATGTATTACATGACAATGATGATACCTTAAATGTTGTTGTATATGTTGATGATTTGGTCACAACTAACAATAATATTTATCTAGTTCTTATATTGAAGAGACAACTTGTTGACACATTTGATATAACAAATCTTGTTCTTCTACATTATTTTCTTAGCCTTCAGGTTTTATTTCCTCTCTCAATCTGAGTATGCATTGGATCTCTTGAATCATTTGAAGATGGCCAACTATAAGCTGTGTGCTACTCCCTTTTATTCTAGGATTAAACGGACCAAAAACTATCAGTCTCCCAAAGTCGATGCCACTCTTTATCGACAACTAGTCAGTAGCCTTATTTATATAACTCACAATCGATCTAATATTTCTTTAGCTCTTAGTGTAGTTTGTCAATTTATGTAGGATACACATGCCAGTCACTGGAAAGTTGTAAAAAAATTGTTTTTTATATCAAGGTTACCTCTCATCTTGGTATCAAGTATTTTCATTGCTCAAATTCCTTATTCGGCTTCACCAACTATGAATGGGTAGGTGATAGTGATGATGACAAGTCCATTTATGGCTACGTGTTTGAGTTTAGCACTGGGCCCCTCCTTTGGTTTTGTAAGAAACAAAAGGTAGTCTCTATGTCAACTAAAGAATCCAATTATCATGGTGTCGTCAATACTGATACATAGGCTTTTTGGATTCGCCAGCTCTTGGGTGAATATTATATTTCATGTTCCAACCTTGAATTCTATCTATTGTGAAAATCAAAGTGAAATTCAGTTGTTGATAATCATGTTTTCCACAAAAAAATGAAGCATGTCGAACTTCATGCTCACTACTTGAGATAGTTGGTTCAAGAGAAGGTTTTCAATCTTGTCTATGGAAAAACCATTGATCAAATTGTTGATATCTTTACAAAAGAATTGTCTGAATTTAAATTTATTAAACTTCATACTATGCTCAGGCTTTAGGCAATTGCAAATATGGGCGGGTGTCCCGTTGAATTAATTTCACCTCCTTAACCTCTAGAATTGTGTGTTCATGGAGGGGTATTGGAACCTTGGGATTTGATGGTCCATCACACCTCTACTAGAGACATTTGATCGATCAGTCAACTTGTAACTAGAGATAGTCGATTGTGTGGTTGACTGGACAATGGGTTGAAAATCAACTAGAAGTAGGAGAGAGTTAGTTGATGGATCAAATAGTTGAGAAATCGACTACGTTCTGGACAACTAGATGGTCAGTTCGACTTGGTAAGTTGAGTAGATGACACAATAGCATTGGTTTTCTAGAAAATGTTACAACCACCAATGGTTTTTTGTGGACAATATATTCCCAATTTCAAGGAAATTGGTTAATATCCCGAGACTATAAATAAATGACCACATGTATCAATTTCGACAAGATGGTGAGTAATGAAAATTGTCTTCAATGATCCATTCTAATTTTATGATCACAATGTGTTGTGCTTAAGTTATGAAACAATATCTTTAGACATTGTTGATCTTCTTTGAGTATTATTCCTTATTTTGTTTCTACATATTTGGTTTTTTTATTTTTAGAGTTACCCCTAATCCCAACATTTCTAATGTTACATTTTGTACCATTGACCTACATTTGTGCTCATTTTTGGGACATTGAAAAACATAACTAACCTTATCTTATCTTATGCACAAGCACATATAGATGTGGTGAACTCACAGGGACTTCACCTTCTTGACCAATATCTTATCATGTTCATTCATAAAGGGGATATTTAAATTGTGAAAAATGAAGTCAATATATTGTATGTATTGCGGGGAATGTCGGGTCTTAGAGGGTTTATCGGTATTGGGGGATATGCACAAGGGTATCTAGTAAAAAAGGGGGTTTCTCTTATTGTAAATATGTATTGGGAGGGGGGGTCACCAAAAGGATTTTGGGAGGTATTTATCAATATCTAGTGAAATTAGGGGATTGCTTTAATATCCCATGAATGAAGGTGGTATTTCACAAGTTCATTGAGTGAAGACTCTGTGACTGAACTTAACAATTACAAATTCCTCCAGTCAAGCCTAGACATCCTCGATTAAATGCCACTTTGTAAGTTTATCAATATAATTTTATTTATTATGCTAATATGTTAGATTAATAATTTTTGTTATTAAATATGGTTTTCTCTTATTACACACAATTAAATAACTATAGTCATGAGTCCACTAATTAAGAATTGAAGCATGTCCCGAGAAATGGTTATGAAAGAGTAGTGGAATTTTTCTACTCTTTTCCCTTAGTAATTATTTATTTTAAAGGTTACATATAATTGGAATTATTCTTCCATTAATTGAAACATATTATATTATTACAAAATGATGAAGGTAAGAGTGATTCAGAGGAATCATAGGGTATTAACAAATTTTCAATCTATGTGTTTTTTATTACATCTTTTGTAATACCCTAGGTCGAACGCCATTGTAAATATAATGTAATTGTACATATAGGCTGTTGAGTCAAGGTACTTGGAGGCCAAAGTGCCTATGTGGTTAATAGACTAGTGAACTAGAAGTTGAAAGGCCAACAAGCCTATTTTTTTAAATTTAATCACACTCATCTCTTTTTAATGAAAACACATCACTGTTTCAAACCAACCATGTAAAAGAGTATGGGGGGGTAAGCTCAACTAGAATGGTAAAAGGTGGGGATAAGAGTCTAGAAAATGGGCTAAGCTAAGGGGGCTTAAGCCAAAAAAGAATATTTTATCAATATTCCTAAATTTAAAGTCTAAAGTATGGGATAATGCATTTTATCCTAAGTCCCTATTAATAAACGTATCACCATGTGAGAGAACCCATGTGTGGACAATGTAGTTTCCAACATGACAAGTGTCAAGTTGGGAATATGCAAATAAGTTTTGTGACTTCGGCTCATTCAACCATAGGGGGATCATGATTCGCACCTAACTACCTCCATGCTACTATCATTTGTACCTTCATGTTTCGAGCACCCATACCTATACCTATACCAACACCTTTCTTAGTTTTGGAGTTGGATTGAAGAGGCGGGTTATCATGCCAATAGGACATTGAAGAAGTGAGTTTTTAGGACCGTAGGACATTGAAGAAGTGGGTTTTCAGGACCGTAGGACACTGAAGAAGTCGATTGTCAGGCCCATGAGCATTATCTTCAGGTGAGAGGATTGTTGGTAATTGATTCCCAAGGTGCCAATTTATAGTTATAGGTCTCTGAGACTTCCTATCTGACCTGTTGTTGAAGCCCCACAAGGGAAGTGGGAAAACCGAAGGAATGTTGAGAAGAGAAGGGGAACATTTCTTGGGGTGGGATAGACATGTGGGGAACGAGGGACTGTAGGATGTTAGTTTGAGATGGAACTTGGGTCTGAGTTTGTATGTTGTTTAAGAGACCTTATCCCTAGTATCCAAGACTCCCTATAGGATGACTACATAAAAATTGATGGAGTTGCAAATGCAGTTGGAGTAAATTCTAAAGAAGGGGTATATACACCCAAGTGTGTCACCTTGGGGTGCCCAAGTATTATTTGTGAGTAAAAATGATGGAACCTTTAGGATTTGCATTGACTTAATAAAGTTGAATTAGGTAAATGTGAAGAACAAGTATCCTTTTCTAAGGATAGATGATCTCTTTGATCAATCGAAAGATGCTAAAGTATTCTCTAAGATTGATCTCAAGTTAGATTATCACCAAGTAATAATTAAGGAAGAATGCATTAGCAAGACTGCCTTCAGAATCAGGTTTCGCCATTATGAGTTCACAGTGGTTTTGTTTGGGTTATCCAATGCACCGACTATCTTCATGTGTTTAATGAGTGGTATTTTCAAAGAATACCTAGATAAGCTTGTGATTTTATTTTTAGATTACATAATTATTTACTCAAAATCTTAAGAAGAACATGAGAAACACTTGACTATGGTTCTACAACTATTGAGATAACATCATATATTTGCAAAGTTGAGCTAGTGCTCATTCTACCATAGGTAGATACATTACTTGGGGCATATTATTTCAGAGAACGAGATAACAGTGGACCCAGAGATTATAAAATCCAATGAAGGGTGGAAAATACCAAGGAATGCCTTTGAGGTGAGATCATCCATGGGACATGCAGGTCACTACAAAATATGTATTGAAGGATTATCAAATATTTCACACTCAATCACTTCCTTGCAAAAGAAGGTGTGAAGTTTGAGTGGACATCATATTTTGAAAAAACGTTTCCAACAATTGAAGTATTTGTTGACTAGTGCTCCAATATTGAAGATTGTTGATCCAAATTAAGACTTCATTGTATGCACAGATGAATGTAAAGAATTCCTTAGTGGAGCTCTTATTCATAATTGACATGTGGTGTGATATGAATCAAGAAAATTAAAGGAACATGAAAGACACTATTGTACCCATGATTTGGAATTGGAATCCATAATGGCTTGAATATGTGGAGGAACTACCTCATGGGGAAACGATTCGAGTTGAGGACATGCCATAGTGGTATGAAATATTTATTTGGAGAACCAAATATAAATTCCAAGAAAAGTAGGTGTTTAGAATTCCTCAATGAATATGACTTTGATATAAAGTATATCAAGGTTAAGGAGAACAAGGTGGTTGATGCACTCAATAGGAGAGTGTATGAGATGTATTTTACAACCATTAGCATGTACACATCATATTTGAAAGATAGAATTTTAGAAGCTGCAAAATCATATCTACAGTACATGGAAAGAAATAAAAAACTATAGCGAGGTATTTTGTAGCAGGAAATTAGGAATTTTGAGTTAAAAAGGGATGAAACTATTTTGTACAAAGGAAGAATTTATTTGCCAAATTTTTAGGAATTGAAAATCTGATATTAAAATAAATGAATAATGTTCCTTATGTTGGACACCCAGGTTACCAGTGTTTATATTATGGTAGCTGTGGGAGGTATTAACCTCCACTTGTGACCTCTGATGAGATTAGAATATTCCAGGAAGCAAGAAGAACCCTAAAAGACTTGGACATAACCCTAGAAGTAAAGTCGGCTAAAGAGAATATTTAATGTTGAGTCTTTAGCCTCCAGAAAGAGAATTTGGACCAGACAACCTAGAGAAAGAAGTATAAATATAAGGCGCCAGATCTCAATTGGCACACACAAATCGCAACTTCAAAAACCCAGTAGTGAGCAAGTTTGGGGAATAGTTGCAGCTGCAGTTAATGCAACTTGTAATTTCGGTCTTTCTGGGTTGGAATTTCTGATCGGTATTGGTTATCTTTGCCTGTTTCATTACACTTGGTTGGCTACTAAATTTCTATCGGAATTATTCTCTCTGTCAAGGTCAAGGTGCTCGGGGGTGGCATTTGTGCCTATGTTTGGGTGACAATATTGCTATATTGTCTATTTTTAAATGAACACACCCACTTTTCTAATAGTTTATGGTCCCACACCTCCTTCATTCAGTCTAACCATTGGAAGGAAGCTAATCCATAAGGTTACCAAGTTCGTTGAAGAATTGTCGCTAAGGTTTCTAGCAGGTGCAGTTACTGAAGCATTGTCACAAGGGTAACTAGCAGGTGCAATTGCAAAAACCTTAAAACTATTGCCCAACACCTTATGATGGAACACCTTACTCAAGGAGAAGATATTATAGTGTTCCTTATTCCAACGCACCTCTTGAAACTCTTAGAAGGAAAAACCTTAAAGGTTGAGATTTTGGGTCAAAGTTAAAGTTTGACCAGTCATTAGTCAACAAAAATCATGAATGAAAAGATAGATCATCTACACTATTCAGCTCTCACAAGAACTCTTGAAGATGACATGCAGATAATTGATAGTGGATCTTCCAGGAATATGACATGAGACTAAGTCAAACTCTCTAATATGAATGAAAAGAGGACA
Organism: Picea engelmannii; assembly: GCA_009831015.1. Lineage (NCBI taxonomy): Eukaryota > Viridiplantae > Streptophyta > Pinopsida > Pinales > Pinaceae > Picea > Picea engelmannii. Next base: position 164,125 of record ML796489.1, on the reverse strand, counting down.
TCCTACAAGGTATAACTTGGAGATAAGAACACCTATCCAGTGGAAGGAATTGGTCAAGCCTCCATCTAATTGAAAATAGGTAACAATTCTCATTTGAGAAATGTATTATATGTACCTCATTTAGAAAAGAATCATGACATATCCATATCTTTCCTAGAAGACAAAGGAAACATAATAGCCTTTGTAGATGGAAAAGTATTATCTTGGTGTAGAGACTCCAGCATAGAGAATGCTAGACTTATTGGAACCTGTGAAGGAAGACTATACATACTACTAGAATGAAATGATGAAGCTCTTGTACATGATGAAGTCAATCCCAATGAACTTTGGCAGAGAAGTTATTCTCATATCAACTATCAATAATTACCTTTCCTCAAAAACATGGTTGAAGGAATACCAACAGTACAATATACACATGAAGGAATTTGCAAAGGATGTTCTCTTGGTAAGAATGTTAAGAAACCATTCTCAAGAAGAAAAAATAGATCTAAGGAAATCCTAGATCTTATACACTCAAATGTTTGCGGTCCGATGACAGTCAAATATGTAGGAGGTTCTCTTTACTATGTAATCTTCATAGATGATTACTCAAGAAAGACTTGGTTATGTCTCTTGAAGACAAAGGAGGGATTTTTCAACAAGTTTCAAGAATTCAATGCAGAGATAGAGAACCTCACAAACAAGAAAATCAAGACCTTGAGAATAGATAATGGAGGAGAACACACATCCAAGGAATTTGTTTCCTTTTGAAAATTGGAAGGGGTTAGAAGGGAGCTAATTTTTCTTCATAATCCTCAACAAAAAGGTGTAGCAGAAAGGAATAATAGATCTATTGAAGAAACTGTGAAGGCACTAATGAACGATCAAGGTTTATCTATGTATTTGTTGGGAGAAGCAGCCACGACAAAAATATATGTTCAGAACAGAAGTCCCCACCTCATATTGAAGGATATGACTCTAGAAGAAGCCTTCTCAGAAAAGAAACCTAATGTGGAACACTTAATAATCTTTGGATGCCATGTTTACATTCACATCCCCAAGGATAAAAGGAAGAAACTAGAACCCTCAGGAAAGAAGGGAATATTTGTGGGATACAGTGAATCATCCAAAGAATATAGAATATATATCCTAGAACAACATAAAGTTGAAGTTAGTAGAGATGTAACCTTCAATGAAAATATGTCTTTAAAGAAATCCATAGAAGAAACTATAGAAGAAGAAGAGTATGAAGATCCTAAAGAAGAAAGCACATGTCTTCCAGAAATTCAGAATGAAGAAACATAACAACTTGATCATCTGATCCAACCATTTGAACCTATTTAATCATTTATTGTACCCAAAACCAAAAAACCTCAAACTTGGATTGAAGCTACTCTACAAGAAGCAGAAATACTCAAATCCCCAAGTGGCACCTTCAGAAAAAGAAAAAATCCCAAAAGATTTTCCAGCTATGCATCATGTATGACAAAGATTATAAATGAAAAACCCACCACATTTGAAGAGGCAGCTTAGAAGAAACAATGGAAAGAAGCCATGACAGAAGAACACATGTCCATCATGAAAAATGATGTATGGGAAATCGTGCCTAGACCCAAATCAAAATTAGTAGTAACTTCAAAATGGGTCTATAAGATCAAACATGCAAAAAAAGAAAGTTTGGGAAAATACAAAGAAAGGTTCATAGCTAGAGGGTTCTCCCAGAAGGAGGGATAAGACTATGACGAGACATTTTCTCATGTTTCCAAATATACTTCTATTAGATCCATTATGTCTCTTTCTGCTTCCATGGGATGGAGTTTACATTAGATGGATGTAAAGACATATTTTCTCAATGGAGCAATCGAAAAAGAAGTATACATTAAACAACCTCAAGGATTTGAAGTACACTCCAGAGACACTCATGTTTGCAGATTAAAGAAACCTTTGTATGGACTCAAGCAAGCTCCAAGAGCTTGGTATGCCAGAATATACAACTACTTAATAATACTTGGTTTCTCCAAGAGTCATGTAGATCGAAATCTCTACTACAAAGTCGTGAATAATGGACCAATTATTCTACTGCTATATGTCGACGATTTATTCTTGACAGGTGAAGAGTCTCTCATCACCCAGTGTAAGAAGGAACTAGCTTCTAAGTTCCATATGAAATATATTGGTCTCATGCATTATTACTTGGGACTAGAAATATGGCAGAAGTGTGGTGAAGTATTCCTTGGACAAGGAAAGTATGCACTGAAGATTCTTCATAAACTTGGAATGATGGATTGCATACCCATGGACACTCCTATGACCACATATATAAGAAAAGTAAGAGATTCAGATTATGATCCAATAGACATATCCCTATATCGACAATTGATTGGGTCATTGATATATTTAGTGAATAATCGACCAGATATTTGCTTTGTTGTAAACACCCTAATCCAGTTCCAGGTGGAACCCATACATGATCATTGGATAGCTACAAATCATGTTCTAATACATATTCATGGGACGGTAAACTATGGTTTAAGATATACGTCATCCAGTGATATACAACTTCATGGATTCATAGATTCATATTGGGCAGGGAGTGCAGAAGATAGAATGAGTACTTTATGGATGTGTTTCATCTTGGGCTTTGCCATGATATCTTTGGGCAATAGGAAACAAAATATTTTCACACTCAACACAACATAAGAATAATATATCGCAACATGTGAGGCATGTACATAAGCAGTATGGCTAAGAAAGATGATTTCTGGATTATTTGATCAAGTTCCAGATTCAACCATAATATATTGTGACAATCATAGTTGTATAAGGCTATCTAAAGACCCAGTGTTTCATGAAAGTTTGAAACACATTGAGATCAAATACTACTTTATTCAAGATAAAGTCCAGGAAGGAGAAGTGAAGCTCCAGTATATCTCCATAGATGAGAAAACATCAGATATTTTGACAAAGCCTTTGTCCAGGATAAAGTTTTCATACTTATGAGACAAGTTGGGGATCGTGGAGATAACTCCCTTAGCTGAAAGGGAAGAGATGGCTCTCGAGGTTGGGAGGGAGCACTGCTATATCATTGATTTATGGACAGTCATTTTCCAGTTTGGAAAATGGTCCAAGATGGGTAGTTCATTTCCAGTTCGGAAATTTGTTTGATATTTTCTGATAGATAGGAATTTTCTAGTTTGGAAAATGGTCCAGATTGGACAGTCATTTTCGTAATGAAAATGGTCTGATAGATTATTTATGTACCATAGACAATGATTCCCCTTGTGTCCAGTGTGGGGGAATGGTATAGGAGAATCATTCTTCTTGGTAGTCATTTTTAGTAGTGTTCAAGTAGAATGGTCTTCCTCACCAGGAAGTCATTCTTTCGAAGTTCACAGTTAAGAGTAGTTTTGAAGAATGGTCTACTTTGGAGGTTGGTCAAGGACAATCATTTCCTTAGGAAATGCTCCAGACAGTCATTCCCTAGCGTAGACTCATTCACTCCAGTTTGCACTATGTTTAGTGGCGAAGGAATGGCCTAGTTAGGTGAATGGTGTAGGTTCATCAATTAGCGATAGGAATTCCCTAGGGTAGACTCATTCTATCGAGGTTGCACTTGATTACTGTCGGAGGAATGGCCTAGTTAGGTGAATGGTCCGGGATAAAAAATTAGGGACAATTATTCTTCCATGTTTGGGAAGAATACTCCATATAGCCCATGGTTTATGATTTTACTGTATGAGGGAAGATGCTCTTCCAGATCTCACAGATGTGAGTGGAAGGATGGCCCAAATTGACTCAACTTGTATCATGATATTGTTTATGTAGGTTGATATCAGATGATATGATTGTTGTGGAGGCTGTATGTCTCTAGACAATAGTTGTATACTATTGTGGTGGATGTGTTCCATTGATTATGACTATGTGTCATTGGTTAGTAGTCATGTGCTACTTGGTATGGTTTCATACCACTGGATAGTAGTTATTTACTACTCTGGATAGACACAATTGTGTTCTATCAGATGACATTATACTGATTTTCATGGAGATTATCTAGTTGGATAATGTTGGCAGTGCTCATGATTTGATCATGAGATAGCATGTGTGGCTATGATGATGCTACTAGTTGAATGGTCTCTTTGTTCTCAATAACATTTCCTTTTATACCTCCCTAGCTAGGAGGGAGTGTTGATATTATGGTAGTTGCGGGAGTTATTAACCTCCAGTTGTGACCTTTGATGAGATTAAAATATTCCAGGAAGCAATAAGTACCCTAAAATACTTGGACATAACCCTAGAAGTAAAGTCGCTAAAGAGAATATTTTATATTGAGTCTTTAGCCTCTAGAAAGAGAAGTCGGCCCAGAGAGCCTGGATAAAGGAGTATAAATATAAGGTGCCAGAGCTCATTTGGCACACACAAGTCGCAACTGCAAAAATACAGTAGTGCGCAAGTCCGGGGAGAAGCTGCAGCTGCAATTAATGCAACCTGTAATTTTGGTTTTTCTAGGTTGGACTTTCTGATCAGTCTTGGTTATGTTTTCTTGGTGCATTAGCCTTGGTTGGCTATTCAATTGGTACATGAATTCTTCTCTTTGTCAAGGTCAAGGTGCTCGGGGGTGGCATTCGTTCCTATGGTTGGTGACAATATTGCTATATTGTCTATGGTTAAACGCGCACACTCACTTTTCTAACAACCAAAAGACTATTAAAGTTTTCAAGAGCCAATATTATTGGCCAAGTATGAAGAAAGAGGTTGTTGATTTTTTTTCCAAGTGTTTGGAATGTCAAAAAGTCAAAGCTGAGCACAAACACCCAGTTGGTCTACTACAAGCATTACACATTCCTGAGTGGAAATGGGAAGTTGTAACAATGGATTTCATCACCAAGCTTCCCAAAACAACCAAGTAGCATAATTCCATCATGGTGGTGGTGGATAATCTTACTAAAGCTGCCCACTTTCTTCTAGTAAAGTTCACTCAAAAGGCAACCAATATTGTTTATATTTATATGACAAAAATTGCTTGACTACATGGTATACCCAAGACAATTGTGTCTCACAGAGATTAGAAATTTACATCAAATTTTTGGAAAGGATTATTCAAAGCATTTAGGACCAATTTGAACTTTAGCAGAACCTATCATCCAGAGTCAGATGGAAAAATAGAGAGGGTGAATCAAGTGATTGAAGATATGTTGAGGATGCATGTGATGGATAAACCATCCAAATGGGAGGATTATTTTCATTTGGTGGAGTTTGATTATAAAAATGGGTACCAAGCATCTCCAAATATGATTCCATTTGAGGCACTTTATGGAAGAAAATGAAACACACTAGTGAGTTGGGACAACCCAACAGACAGAACAGTGGTTGGACCAAAATTACCCAAGGAAATAAAAGAGTAGACAGGGTAATAAAATAGAATTTAAAGGATGCCCAGGACAAGAAGAAAAGTTATGTTGATAAGGGAAGAACTCACAGAGAGTTCAAAGTGGGTGAACATTTTTTTTAAAAGTAAAGGCCAAGAGAAGTTCCTTGAAGTTGGGAAATTGTTCAAAACTGGAAGCTCATTATTATGGGTCGTTTGAAATCCTAGAGAGGATTAGTCCTTTTGCATACATACTTTCCTTACCTTTATCAATGTGTATTCGTAATGTATTCCATGTATCATTTCTTAAAAATTATGTACCTAATAATCATGTCACCGATTGGAATCTGATTTGGGTGGAGCAAGAAGGAGACTTTCGATTTCATCCAATATGAATATTGGATCGAAAAGTCAAGATACTCTAGAATCAATAAATAAGAATGGTAAAGGTCCAATGGACCATGTATGGTCTTGAAGATTCAACCTAGGAACATGAGGATGCTATGAGGGTAGAATACCTACATATTTTTGAAGATTTGTGAAGTTTTTTTTGTACATACGTATATAGTGCACTAAGGATAGTGCATAAATAAGGTGGAGGGGAATGTAATACCCTAGGTCGATCATCATTGTAAATATAATGTACTTTTACATATAGGATGGTGAGCCAGGGTACTTGGAAGTAAAAGTGCCTATGTGGTTAATAGGCTAGTGAGCCAGAAGATGAAAGACCAATGAGCCTATTTTAAAAGTAATCACACTCAGTTTTTATAAATGAAAACACATCATTGTTGCAGACCAACCATGTAGATGAGTATGGGGGGATAATATCCACTAGAATGGGAAAAGGGGTAGGCTAAGAGTCTAGAAAAGGGGCTAAGCTAAGGGGGCTTAATCCAAAGAGGAATATTTTATAAATATTCCTAAAGTTAAAGTCTAAAGTACAAGATAATGCATTTTATCCTAAGTCCCTATGAAGAAACGTATCAACATGTGAGGGAACCCATGTGTGTTCGGTGTAGTTTCCAACATGACAAGTATCAAGTTGGGAACATGCACATAATTTTTGGGACTTCATCCCATTTAACCATGGGGGGATCATAATTCACACCTCACTACCTCCATGCTATTGTCATATGTACCTTCATGCTACGAGCATCCATATCTCTACCTGTACCATGACCTTGGCTAGTTTTGGAGCTACAATGAAGATGTAGATTGTTAGGCCCATAGGACATTGAATAAGCAGGTTTTCATTACTGTAGGAAATTGAATAAGTGGGTTGTCATGACCATAGGACACTGAAGAAGTGGGTTGTCGGGACCATGAGTATTCTCTCCAAGTGAGAGAATTGTTGGTAATTGATTCCCAAGGTGCCAAACTAGTTCATGTATGGCTTGTTGTTGAAGCTCTAGAAGGGAAGTGTGGTAGTCGAAGGACTGTTGAACAGAGAAGGGGCACACTTCCTGGTGTGAGACAAACATGTGGGGAATGAGGGACTGTAGGTAGTTAGTTTGAGTTGGAACTTGTGTATGAGTTTCTATGATGTTTAAGAAGTTACTTAAATGGTATCAGAGTTCATAAATGCATAAGTATAGAAGTTTGGTATGTTAGTTTGGTAAAAATTGATAATTGTGTTTGTATATACATTGTTTTTCTATCATCATTAATATGCAATAAAATGAATACCTACTAATCATCATTAATAATAATAATACTAATAATTTATAAAAAAAAACAATAATAATAATTAAATTAATAAAAATACATAAATAATCAATAATAATAATAGTTAAATAATTGATCATAACTATATTACAATTTTAATGTTAGTATGAGACAATTTTAACACTAACATAACAACTTACTCAATATAAAATACCTTTAATACAATACAACACAATCTTTGATGTACACTTTTTTTCCAAAAGGAAATTTCTCATTATATTGATACATAATTATGTTAAAAAAACATACATAGCTTGTCAAAGACATTGCCATTCGAAATCAAGGCAACAAAAAAGACTTCCATTGTCCCCGAAGTACCAAGAAGACACGAAAAAAGGTAGTCAACATGCAAGCTGCAAAAGAGACCTTCAACTCTAGAGAGAGAATAATAAACTTATCACAATCTCTTACTATACCAAAAATACAACTAAAACTTCATGATTGATCTAATATAAGTTAAGGAATTGAGTAGGACCCTCTTTTCCATCTATCCAATTGTTATATGATATTTTTCCTTCTTGTTGCTGAATTGCATGCTTTCATAGTAACTATGCCTCCCTATTTAATTTTCTATATATATGAGAGAAGTTGATTGCTCTGAAATTTTTGATAAGGTCTTTGATTCTGTCATTCCATCAATCTAAAGAAAAGACTTGTAGATTTCCGTTATCATTTAACCAATCGATTATTATTCTTGAGTCTCCCAATACCTTGATGTCTCTAATATCCAATCGAGTTGCCAATGTCAAAGTTTCCCAAAATCCCAATAATTTTTCCCTTGTATTTGGACCTGCTCCACAATTAAAAGTCCATTTATAAATAGAATGATTAGAGTTCGTAATGACCCCCCCTGCTCCACTCTGTTGGCCACTAGACTGAGATGCTCCATCAAACCATCCCATTGTAGTCCCTACTTGTTGAGTTGGTATAAATGACGGGACTGTAGGTACCTTCCAATAATATGAGATTCCATTATATGCTCCAAGAGACTTGATGACTACAAAACTGATAGAAGGGGACGCCTTCTCAAAAAGAACTTTATTTCGTTTCAGCCAAACATTCCAACAAATTATTGTGGGTAGAGTACTATAAAGGATTCTTCTCTAACCACTTTTTGTAACATTCGGTTAGAGTGTTTCCTTCCCAATCTTTCCTTAATTTTAGCCCAGTTAGAGTTTCATTCCACACCTGCTTAGTAAATATGCATTGGATCAATAGATGATTGACAATCTCTGATTCCTTTTTACAAAGGTGACAATACCTAGGCCCTTCCTATCCCTTTGATTGTAAATTATCCCATGTTAATATTTTGTTTGTCATTGTTAACTAGATAAATAGCTTTATTTTTAAAGCTAAATCCCATTTCCAAAAATGCCTCCACCCACTGATTGACTGCGTCCAAATTGTAGAAGCTAAAGCATCATAGACATTTTTGACATAAAGAAGGTCTGACTTATCCCCCCAATCCACTTTAACTCATTTGCTATATCTTGTAGTTGAACCCTCGAGTCAATTAGAGCTCCGTGAAATAAATCCCATTCCTCTGCCACTTCTCATGATAGTCCCAATTCGTCGTTCTCTTTCCACTGTGAGAAGATAAAGCCTAGCCGATTATTTCCCCTAACCTGATAGAGAAGAGTAATGTTTTTTTGTTTTAAGATGAATAAGATATTTTGAGATAGATATGAAGAATTACCCAAACCCAGAATCTTATCTCTTTCAATTTGAACAGAATGCCCAGATCTCGGGCTCCAACTCAACCAATGCGTAAGGAGATGAAATGGTTTTAAGAGATTTTTCCAAGTGTGTGAGGTAGAAGCGAACTGAAAAGTCGTCAATCTAAACCAAGTTGTTACCGAACAGTGGGGAAGATATTTATCTTTTATTATTCTATGGAAGATGTTGTCCTTCATTAACACTCACCATAAAGTGTTTTCTGCAAGTGCTTTGTTGAATAGATAAATGTTTCGAATTCCCCACCCGTCGAGGTACTTTGGTTTAGCTAAATCCTCCCATCTACAGAGATGGAAATAGTGTTTTTTACTACAACCCTTCCAAAGGTAGCTGACCATTGTTTTCCTAATCTTGTTGTTGATGTCAATGGCGGTTATTCCAATCTTTGATGTACACGCAGCTCTACTCCACTGCAAAAATAATGTAATATGGTGCTCAAAAGATGCAAAAGATTCAAATCCCAACACCACTACCAGATAAATACTATAATACCATGCGCATGTGGACAATATCGATGTAGAATGCAATGCAATAAAATGTGTGTTCGTTGCAAGAACAACACATAGTTGATTTAAAAAATGGATTATTTTTGCTTTTAAGTTCTATTAAATTTGTCAAAGCATTTACAAGTGATAAAATTTTAATGATCCTTAATTCAGTGGCTAGTTGAGTCAAAATGAAATGATGTAGCTGTTTCGAAAAATAGTAAAAAATGGAAAATGCAATATTTAGTTTAAAAAAATAATTAATAAACAAGGTAAATGTGAAAAGGCAAACGAAATTTGAATTTGTGTTTTGAAGAGTCCTACTTTACACGCTATTAAGGCAGATATACGAGCTTTTGTTATCTCAGAGATATAATCATATCTAACCATGTTAGGACTTCATATCTCTATTGTAGGATTTAATATTTTATCATAAAGAAATAACCATATCTAATCATGTTAGGACTTCATATTTCTAATGTAGGATTTAATATTTTATCCTAGAGAAATAACTCGTTATTTTTTCTTCTTAATATTTATATTTTTAAAATGTATTATTATGATTCAATATTGTATTTATGTATCAAGTAAATATTTAATAAAAATATATAATTTATTATTAAAACTTATAATATTTTGATAAGTATTATTAATTTAATAATATTTATATAAAAAAATAAGTTAATTTTTAATTAAATTGAAAAAAAAAAAAAAAAAACTAAAGGTGAAACTTTACTCATCAAAAAATACCTTACCATTTTTCTTAAAATAAATAATGCATCGCCTATTAAATTTGGAAAAATGTGGAATTTTATAATAACTATTATAATTTACAATCATTATTGTAACAATAATTATATGGACAAGTTATTAGTGAAATATAATTACCTGAATCTTTACAAATTATGATGTTGATTTTCTTTGAATTTTTAATGTGTAATGGTGCATCATATCTTATTTATGGAATATTGTCAAATTTAGAAAAATGTGAACTTTATAATAAGTATTACAATTTACAATCATTATATGAACAAGTCATTATTGTCAAATTTGGAAAAATGTAAACTTTATAATAAATATTACAATTTACAATCATTATATAGACAAGTCATTAGTGAAATATTACAAATTATGATGTTGATTTTCTTTCAACTTTTAATGTGTAATGGTGCATCATATCTTATTTATGGAATATTGTCAAATTTGGAAAATTATGAACTTTATAATAAGTATTACAATTTACAATCATTATATGAACAAGTCATTATTGTCAAATTTGAAAAAATGTGAACTTTATAATAAGTATTACAATTTACAATCATTATATAGACAGGTCATTAATAAAGTATAATTACTTGAATCATTATACAAATTATACAAATTATAATGTTGATATTTTTTGAACTTTTAATATGTAATGAAGCATAATATTTTATTTAATATTGTCAAATTTGAAAAAATATGAAACTTTATAATAATTATTATAATTTACAATCATTATATGGACAAGTTATTAGTGAAGAAGTATAATTACTTGAATCGTTATAAATGATAATGTTGATTTTCTTTGAACTTTTAATAATCTACATCATATTTTATTGAATAATGTCAAATTAAACAAAGATATAGAGTTAGTGGATGTCTTACTAGCACAAGACAAAATAATTTTGGAAATCTTTAATACCAACATTCAATTTAAATTTGTACACTCCAATCATATGCCCATATTCTTTTCTCAATGGAGAATTGCTAAAGATGAAAAATAAATTATCTAAATGATTTTTTTTAAGATGGAGGGAAACGCTTACTCAAAGAAATCATAATGGTTTATACAATGAATAATGCTTTAAAAAATACTATTAAGTCTTACTTTAGATGTGGGATACATTGGATAAATAGATACAAACTAAAAAATAATAAAATTTAAAAAAGATTAAGTGGAGATAATTGACATTTTAAAATGATATTTAATTTTTTTTTGATTAGTCAAATTCATGAACACACATGGTTGTGTTAAATAAATAAGGAGAATAGATACATAGAAGCTATTCCTTGTCTCATTGAAGAGTGTTGTTAACATTGTACGATGATAGTAATAGTTCGTGACAACGAGACTAGACTAGCGTTTACTTCGATTTGAGTCATCTTATCAGATGTTGTTGAGGTATAGCTCCCTACATAACCTAAAATATATGTGAGTTAACTCACAAATCAATTAATTCCTTACACTTAAATAAATAATGTGGATAATGTGAACTCCAAATAAATTAATGTGTATAATCAGATCTTTAGTTAACCTAGTCAATTATTTAACTAGACATCTATTTGATTTAAGTGGTTGACTATTACTATAATTTTAATATGAAAACTCAAATTTTAATGGAGGAACCTTGGATTCCACAACATAAGCCTTGGCCTTTATTCCCACTTGTCCATCTAAGAAATGAACCAATTAGTAAATATGGAATAACTGAGTGTAGGTATGTCATCTGTGCATCTAAACCCTGACGAATCGTTACCTCTAACTAGCTTAAAATGCCAGCTTCAATCCGTTGTTACCACTCTCAGTAGGGGAGCGATTATAGGTTAACCATTGTTGGTATAGATTTGTTAGACCCTAATGGTAACCCTCTTGCATGTGTTGTATTATCAATTGTAGGGTCAATTATTTCCTTTTTGTTAGAGTTGCAGTTATGTTTTGTTCGAATTTAGTATTAATTTTTTTTGGTTCATATAATTAACCTTATGAAATAATATTGTGTGCAATTAGAAATAAGAATCCTTGCAGAGGATCTTGTGAATTCTAAAGTATTATATAAGTGTACATTGCATGCAATCAGAAACATGAATCCTTGCACATGAGCTCGTTGTAACATCCCGCTCTGGCGCACTTACAAAACTTATTCTTTGAGGACACTTGCTCGCAAGTGATTTGGACTCTTCTGATATTAATACATTTATGCTTGATTATGATGCGTTCTGATAGACGACATGATGTTTACTACTTGATGTAGATAGGTGCTATTGACTCAGTTTCATTGAGTGTGTAGGGTTTCGGACCTTGAGGATGCAGAGGCATCGGTGGAACCCCCTTGGACTCCGGATTGAGTCAGGGAGTGGGTTATTTGGGTTGTTCATTTACGGTGATATTGCTTTGTTTTGATGATATGCTATTGATTTTATGATATGTTGTTGACATGATCTGACATGATGGTTGATGATGCAGGCTGACGATAGCTTGTCGACCAAGACTCACAT